>JAQQZZ010026178.1:0-24611 GCA_030265115.1 Mopalia vespertina | reverse complement strand
GGAAACCTCGTAAAAACCACCCCCGTGATTGCCGGAGCCACATCTTGTGACTCACTCATATACCTGAGGGTCGACAGGTGGACTCGATCCCGTGATAACTGGATTGAAGGGATGATTTTTAGGGGCAAATCCAAGCAGAATTTCCACAAATATGGATTAGACTTGTTGAGTATAAACTAATCCAGTCCTGGAAAAGTTGCAAAATTTTAACTTTTAAATTAAAAATGGTACAAAGACAAAACATCTGCCCAAATATCTCCTTGATTAAAAAAAACTTTTATAAATTTTCAGATTAACCGAGGTACATTAATTTTTATTTCTTTTATTTTATTTCTTTTCAGAGACACAAAGAAAAAAAATTAGCTTTATTAGTAATGGGATATACAAATGGTTCAATAATACAACATTTATACCAGTAACTTACAGTTCTTTCAAGTTGACCATTCCAAGAAAGGCATTCTCCTGTATGGAGGTAATATTGTTATCAGCCAGTTGTAGTTGTTCCAAGCCCTCCAGACCCACAAAGGCTTTTTCTGCGATAGACTTGATATGATTACTGTTCAGTCCGAGTTTGACCAAAGCTTCCAGCCCGACAAAAGCCCCATTCATGTCCTCTACAGTCCAGGAGATTTCATTATGGTTCATCTCACTGGTTAATTAAAAATAATATAACAAGTTAGATTTGTATCCAGTATTTAAGATTATTTCACTAACATCATGACTTGAGAGCCCATGGATTCAAGCAAATCACCAAAAAACAAAACCCACAAAAAAACAAATATTGATTTCTTGGTGTTTAACATGTTTGAGGATATTCAACTCCAGAGCTGATAGTGTACTTCACTGTAAAAGCCACAAAAACAAATTAATACAATACAATAGTGGGAGTATTAGTTTTGTTGAAAAATACATATTCCTCCAGTGCCAAGTAAAGGACATGGAAAGATTAAGGAACATACTGAGCCAAAACCAATTACATGATTTAGGACAGTCACTGGATCAATAATATGGGGCAATAAAACTAAGTGGAATGGAGACAGAATCTGATCCGAATTTCTCATATGATTTAACAAAAGCAAAAACAATCATAAAACTCAAAATCTTTCAAATTTGATAAAAAATAGTTCATGAGCAAAATTTTTTAAGATGCACAGCTCACAACTTAAATATCAATGGACAACGGGCACTGAAACAAATAGTGGATTCAGTTTTGTTAATCTTGTGCAATATTCTTTAATCCATCAAAAACAATACAACCACTCTTCTGTGATGAAGGTAGAAAGAAGTCTGTAATATTTGATCAGCTGTACTGAGGTAATATTTGTTTGGTCTCATGTCTGTTCAGCTGATATTGTGCAAGTTCACAGGAGCAATTAACGGAGTGTGAGAGGACAGACACCAGAGAGAGGCTTCGTCATTTGTTTTACTCTGTCAATATTGACGCTGCCTGAGATTGACGCTTTCCCAATAGATGTCAGTCGCCCGTAAAACAGTTGTACAATAGACGCCAATCAACATGCTACCTAGTTCACATCTAAACAAACACTACAGCTGAAGGATCCGCAGTTCAATTAATACCACTTTTTTCACTTACGGCATGTTTTTTTATTCTCTATACTTTCTATGAACTTGGTTACCAATCCATAATACAACATACGTTTCGTTTTTCACTTAAATGGCCACAAATTTTATTTGATGTAAAAAAAAACCGTCCAATACAAGGAGAAATCCACTTTCACCTTTAACAGTGTATTAATACTCACAGTGTGTGTAGTTTGGGCAGCCCGCTCAGTGCCCCTTCATCTATATGAGAGATATTGTTATGGTCGAGGTACATGAACCGTAACTCTGGTAAGCCTTGAAACACACCATCTTTAATGGCCGTCAAACGATTATGCATCAAGTCGCTGGAAAAAAAAAAACGATTAATTTTTATTGGAATGATTTAAATATTTATGCAATACCTTCATTTCCAGATAAATCTACTGTACATTTGTTGGATATATTCATGTAGTTGAATGCATATTGTTTACACTTGTAATTGTAAAATATATACTTATTTAAATATTTACCAATACCTTTATTTCCAGATAAATCTACAGTACATTTGTTATATAAATATGCATATACTTGAATGTATATGTTTACACTTGTAATTTTAAAAATATACTTATTCAAATGTTTATCTCCGTGCTAAGTAAAAGTTTAAGTAGATAAATATGTATTTTGTTTATCTTTGTACGTTTGAAAATGACATGTATAATAATGATAATACTCATTTTTTACACAATATAATTAATTTTTTAGTAAAACTAAGCCTCAGTAAAAAAAAAACACACACACAGAGCGACGAGACAATATTTGAATTCATTTAATATAAAAGGTTGTTGTTGTATGCATTGAGTCACAATGGACAGAAAAATCAAATGCCAAAGGGCGGAAAACCAAGCAGCCTTTCAACAGAAACTAAACATGTACAACCACCCCTGGAAAATCATGCAACCCACGGTCTCATAAAATCCTACGTCTGGTGAGAAATTTTTAAAAAAAAATAAATAAATTTTATTCTATTTTTTTTATAAAACCCACTCCAATATCGATGTCAACCCATAAAGAGTTGAATTTATTGCATAAAAGTTAAACCTATAGTACATGGTGTTCAAGATTTTTTAAGAACCATATTTGCCGTATAAAATCTGGTGAGAAATTTTTAACCTGAAAATCGGTGGTCGCGAGAAATTTTACATTTTTTCCAGGGGTGTGTACAACTGAAATAAGAATATATATTTGTGCAAATACGTTTGAAGAAAATCGCCCAACAGCTGATTGGAAGTCATCCTAAAAACATTAGGAGTCAGTCTGGCTAATAAAGAATTTGCAGCTTTTCAAAATATACCAGAGAGGATTTTTTTTTTTTTTTTGGAGGGGTGCGGGGCTGAGAATCAAGTCAGTCAGAGCGCGACATCGGAGCCATGATATCTCACATGTTTAGCCAGTTGGGTTCTCTCTGGTAGACGTTAAGGTGTTTTACATCTGTGAACCAAAACTAGGTGTTATATGAGCTCTGAGAGAGGCTATATTTTCAGAGTTTGCCATGAAGAAAACACAGTCGCGGATGGCTTCCATATGCTGCCTGACAGGAGATTGGGAAGTTTGGGGGGAAAGACAAACAAACAGAGAGCTGACAAAGGCACTGTGCCTGTCCCTCATTTCATACTCTTGGTCTCATCAGCAGAGTAAAACTAACACCACCTCACTCCAATTCCCGGCTCCTAGTTAACCTCATATTGCCCCAACAACACAACCTCTCTGACTCTACACTACACTTATGCTCTATCAACCATAAATTGATTCTGTTTCATCATTAGTTCACACTTACTTCAGCATCACTTTTTTACTGCAAAGTTTATCTCTCTTTTTTTTAAAAGAATTAATCATATAGCCAATTGGCAGTGTTAATTTCTGTGCAAACCAAGGCTAGACACAGAAAAAATATATACACACAGATAAGCCCTAAACTGAACAAACAAATAAATATATTATTATTCAGGATAAAGATAGCTTACAAGGTCAAACTTTACTCCTACTTAAACTATTTTAGTACTGATTATTTTGTTTACTGTCAACAAATAGTACTGTCAACATTAGGAATCAGATATATAATTTCCAACAATTCCCTTGAATTAAGATTGGTACACAGTTTCAAACAAACAATAATTTTAATAAATCTAATCGAATTTGATAATACTGTTGTTTAAACAGTTCTTTTTATTTTCTAATTTTAATTTAAATAACAAACCAAAAATTGTAATCCATAAAGCCTTGAGTTATGTTTGGTTATAAGAGGTTATTTGTTCGGCCCTACCACACCCCTCCTTGCCCTAAGCCCACAAGTATCTGCTTCTTATTACCCCTAACTAGAGTTGGGGAAAGGCACTGGGGTGGATTTATTACCCAGCCCTCATGGGGTCGAGCTGCACACTCAATGTACTGGGCCTCAGGGATCCTCAGTAGGCTGTATTAAGTTACAGCTTGATTGGATTGTTTATTGTGCCTCTTCATATGTATATTTAAACTTCATTTCCCTTTGGATACAGCTCTTGCACCCAAACATGTCCGACACACAGTTTTATTAGACAATTTTAGCAGTGAGATGTTCGAAATACAATGTAGGGCTGATAAAATACTTACAGTTCCTGGAGTCTTGGACAGAATTGCCACCCGCCAGCTTCTATTGTCTCAATATGATTATGAGCTAAAGATCTGAAATAAGTTAAAAATAAAATACCTGATTTATATGTTCAGAACAAAACCTTAAAAGGTAGTAGAGGCAAGCAAAGGTTTCTCTTCATTTATTCAAAATATATACATATTTATTGTTACAGATTTACTAGGGTTCTATCCTTTTCTTTTTAATACGGGAGTATACCTATTTTTGAACAAGGGGAAAAATGGATAAAGAAAACCAGCCTACATGTAGTTGGGTCAGGCAGCAAAACCATGACAATCACAAGACATACAGCCACCACAAACAGAGGATCTCTGTGCTGCCCCTTAACAACTCTGAGAGCAACAAACCAACTCCTTCCAAAAGGCGGCATTATCTACATGTGCATTTCTACTTCAGTGCTGTTAATTTCATGTACTACATCGAGAGCCTGGCAATATGTTGCATATAAAACAGGTTTAGTTGGACAAAGGTTGACAGGGCTGTGGAGCACATGTGTGGGGGTTAGTGCATGTGGCTTGTACAGATCTATCCCAGTTGTGAAAACATTTAATTACTTTGTAGGGAGTATAATACTATGGTGTGATCCGGGCGGGGTTCAAACTGGGCCCCTATGCTGACCTGGGCCATGTACTCAACTATCCCAGCATGCAACAGGTCAGCACGTGTAAATAACGGAACATTTATAATAAAAACGGAAACAACACCACTGGAATAGTTTGGTACATTTACATCTAAGCACACATTGTACTCTGTGGACTCCTAGTATAGAATTCCCCACATTGTTCCGAATTCTTGGCCAGCATCAAATTTCTGTTTAATAGTTTAACTGAATACCATATAGTGTATTTAATGATGCAGTACCGATACCACCTATTGGGAGAACATCTATACTAACGCCATACTCAAGGCTATTTCACTTATATGATGGTGGTGTACTGTGGTTGATTGATTAGTGTTAAGTGCTCAGGGATGAAAACAAGGGCCGCAGTGACCGGTGATCACCTATCAAAATATCACAATAACTGATCAATATAGTGAGTGATTTTTCTATGTTAAACACCTACAACTGACCAAATTCACCGCTTCATTACAAAATAACCAATCAAAATATTTTTCCTTGCAAAAACCACCCCGAGAAACTGCCCTTAGAGGATGGCCCCTAGCTATCAGCAAATCATGGGTTCAAATGCTGGTCTTTGTATATGCAAATTATTTTTTGGAACATCAAAACCCAATTTTTTGTCTGATGAAAATTCGTGTCACAGCACTCAGTGAAATCCATTACAGTTCTAAGCAGGAGATTTTTGAACAAATAGCCTCACAGAATAGCGTGTTCTCCATTTATTTGAGGTGAAAAAAAAACAATTGAGTTTTTGTTTACAAAATCTGATAATGTCAATACAAAAACAAACATTGATATTTAGAAATCACTCAATATCCTACACTTATTTCATAAAATTAACCAATAAACGTTGAAATATTTTTCTGGATTAATTAAGTAAAAATTTTAATGGAAAAAGCAATTTATTAAGGACACTTTTAGTATTGGAGAGTGGAAGAAAATCAAGGCTTAATGTAGGGTGCGCTTTGCTGATAGCTACTGCAATTACTCAAATAGTTTGTACAGGAAAAATAATCCATTTTAACCGTTGTTAAGAGGAAGGCACATAGAATTTGCTGTAGGGGGTTTGTTAGCCGGAGTCTCCATCAGTCGCGATACGGAGTAATCTTTTTAGAGGCTGGCTGGATGTCCACCGAGAGTGCCATGGAGTGCTAATCTAATTGAAAGGCAACAGCCACCAGCAGGCGAGAGAGAAAGTAAGACCAAACCACTGGGCTCTGGTGAAATTACTACGCCACTGCTACATCATACAAGCGAATTAATGGAGGCCCCAAGGCTCGAAACTCAATCCCAACCAATCGTCAGCTTTCCTTTCTGCAATTTCAACCCTATACCCCATGAACGCAATGCAAAGACCAAAATTGAATTGACACTCGTGAAATTCCCTCGGAGCCTGAAGAAAATTCTCCACATAAATACAAATGCTCCGATATATTAGCCAAAGGGAAATCAAGAAACACAGAAAAAAACGTTTGGTCCGGGATCAGATTTTGATCAACGAGAAAAGAAGACGCAGCTTTCCTTGGATTGAAAAAATCTGAGGTCTCGAATAGAAATAGGCTGGACTTGTAGAGAGGTCTCTAAATCTCTGTTAACTAGCAAGCCAGCATTAGATTACATTGGGCAAATTGGATTTACACATAGCACTGAAAGTCGCTCCATAAATGGGGATTGGAAGAAAGTCAAATACATGCACAGAGAATACACACACAACCGGAGCACAATATGTTCACCATTCGTTTACAAAATGGTGACAGTTCTATCATAAATATATCATTTTTGTTCTATTGAACATATTCTTGACTTTTTCATATTTTCTTTATTTATTTTTTTCTTATCTCCTTCACATTTTTCAATTTCAATATGCACGGATTCAAATATTTGATTAAAGTATTAAGTGCTGAGACAATAAAACATATAAAGAGAGAGAGAGAGTACCGTAAAGCATCTAAAATTTCGTCCATAAAGTCATTATTTTGGTAGTTATTTTAAGGACAGGAACTATGCTTGAGAGGCAGATGGCACAATTTAAGTTAAAAAGCATCAAAATTTGTCCAAAAACTTTAATTTGATCATCTGGACGATACAATACTTTCAGTTGTATCAAAAAGGTAACAATTGTTCACAAACAAAATTTTAGATCATGAACAGTAGTGTGAATGCTGGGGTCATAAAACTTCTGTGGAAAAAATGTCTTACATGAAATAGTTGTACTTACAATTGTTCTACAGTATGAAGTCCATACAACCAACCCTTCATCACATGACTCATGTTGTTGTGGTCCAAATATCTGCAAATTAAACAAACATAAAATTGAAAGATCAGTTATTTACAGGTTGTTTTTTTTCATGTTTTAAGCGTGAAAATTAACACATTTGTGTTACCTTTTCACTAATATTTAAATAGTAAATTTAACAAATATATACACTTAAGGTTATTTCACTTCTGACAATTGTTGGGGATTTATTTTCTTGGAAATTGTATCCATGGCAAAAGGATACATTTTCAATAAATTGAAATTTATGAAATAAATAAATAAAACGGACATTCAATAAAAATGACCAGTGGGTCATATTTCCTTTATAAATGTAACATTTCTTAAACAATTATGCAACAGTAAAAGCTGATAAAGAATCTACTTACAGATTTTGAATAGCAGGCAGTCCCCAGAATGCTCCATCCATTAGAATAGATATCTGATTCCGTCTTAGTTTCAGAACCTGCAAACTATCCAACCCTTTAAACGTCAGACCTTCTACCACTCGGATCTTGTTTCTTGTCAACTCCCTGAAAGTGAGAATCAATTTTATTATAAGACAATAAGAAATATCAACAGAAATGAATTTCATTCAGGGGAGAGTACAGGGGTGTATTGAAGTAAAATCTACAGGCCACTTAGCTATTCAATTTGGTCCCAAAATATTCAACATTTCAAGGGGAAAATATTCAGTATTGATGGAAAAAATACTTATTTTATTACTGGGTGAGTGTCACTATTTAGTGGCAGATGTTTGTTTATTTGACTTGGGTTTAACACCACACTTTAGGTATTTTCACTCAGAAACAAATGTTGATGTGCTAGTAGCCCAAAGGCGTGACGGAAACCACACTCGACGTTACTGGGAACAAGGAATGACAAGACAGGACACAAAACGAAGACCTCATAACAGATTGGCCTCATGTTGCCCCTCAGCTTTGGAAGCAACAAGGCAACAATAAGCACCCACAGTTTGACACTTAGAAATCTATATAGCTAAAGAAGCTGTCATCAATGAGACAGTTCCTATCATTACTAACACACTATGGATCCCATGGTCCGGCTCAATGATAAAGACATACCACACTGGCTGACTCACACAAGCCTTACAAGGAGAATCGACCAGTAATTTTCATAACGGAATACGCATTCATTGAAAACTTCATTAAAATGGAATAGTGCGGCAAAGTTTATTCAAGGCACAGTGTCTTGAGTTCCATCCCCATTCTTTGTCTGTCAAATGTAATTTTTCAAGCTCAAATGAGCAGTTAAAAGGAGAATTTTGCAATAAGCAGGGAGAAATGGAAATTCAATCAATGACCCCGTTCCCCAAAGAGAAGCAAGCAAGATCAAAGACTACTCTGAGTGATGTGGTAACACAGCCAGACAACAGACCAAACACATTATTAAACCCCATTCAAGAAACAGCCACTGGTGAAATTATAATGCTGCAGTTTTGTTTACATTGTCGCTGGAAAAGACATAAGACCAGCAGATAAAGTGGGCTTCTCCTATTGAACTAGGGGAAATTAAAATGAGGGGGCCCGAAAGCAGAATTTAAATGGAGTTTGATGAAACAGTGAACTGAACGGAGAAGAAAGACTTTATCAGTATGATTGACAACCATGGCAAATTAAGATGAAAGTGAGAGAACAAGTCAGAAATAATTTCTAAAATAAAAACTAGTTAAATTTTTTTCTTTTCTTTGTCATTGGGGTTTGACACTGTACTTAAGGGTTATTTCACTCGTATGAAGGGGTGCCAGATCAATGGGTGAAGGAAATCAAGCTGGCAACAAACAATAACAAGACAATCACAAGATTCATTACTAAGACATTACAAACAGATCAGTTCTGTGTTCCCCCTAAGCTCTCAGAACTACAGAGTAACAGGAATTACATCAAAATTATTCTAAAGCATATGACTGATCAGTTATAATAGTACACATTGAATAAAAAGAAGAGGAACACAAAACACAATAAAATCATTTTCATAGACCATCACTTACAAGTATTTGAGTTTCTTTAATTCTTTAAAAACTTCTTTGGGTAGACTGGCCAGTCTGTTTTTGTTGAGTTTGAGGTATTCCAGTTCCTGCAGATTATCCAAGGCTTTACTCTCCATGCTAATTATACGATTATTGTTGAGGGACCTGAGGGGGGGCAAGAAACAAAAAATGAATTTTAACCATAGCTCATTAGAGATATTAACATAAGGCCCAAGACAATACTACCACGTTTTTTAAATTTTTTTATTATTGTTCTCAATTTCTGTAAAGAGAGAGGGGGGAACATGATTTTAATCCTACTTGTAAGACATAACAAGGAATAATAGAACACGAAAGTTTTTGAGGACATTGAATTGCTGATTGTGGCATTTTTTCTGCTGTAAGAGGTTTGCCCTTTTATGATGTCAATCAGCCTCAAATTGCACTTTAACACCACTGGTGATTTGGAGGTGTGTGCTTTCGTTAAGGTTGCTCATTTTCACTTTTTGCAGACTGTGAGGACAAATTACCGTTTTAATCACAAGCCATTAGAAGGATTAACAAAACACGTAAGACGATATCGACGCAACAATTACAGGAATTATTCTTAAGAGGCTAGACATTTTATTGCAGTTACTCGTTCTGAGTTTTGTCTCAATGCCCCTCGGTGAGTGGGGACTGTCTTGGAGCTATGACTAGAGAAATGAGTCGTTTTATCAAACGCTCATCGGGCTGGGCATTCATCTTTCTAAGGACGGGTAATCAGCTGACAAGTACAAGCTCACACAATTAAATCAGCTGGTATAAAAGGCCATTTTCTAGCAGGCAAATGATGTGATGCTAGGTGACATGCTGCATAGTGCATATTAAATTTGCACAACCACAGCACCAGTCTTTGTCATGATAATCTCTCTGATTTGAAAAGGCGACCAAACAAAGCTGTCGTCAATTTTAAATCGAAGGGCCAGAGTTTCCGCGCTCATTCGAAGTACCTGAATAGATATCCCCGAGGGAACTGTGACTCACGCACAAATCAGAACACATCCGCGCTTTGCCTGGAGTGCCCGCTACTTTAATCCGAGAAAAAGACGTAACATTTAGTCTTTTTATAACCGTGTTCTCCTCTATCATCCAGACTTGTCAACTCAGCCAGAGAGCTCGCCATCAATGACAGCTTGTTTAGGCAGGCGTGTAATTGAGTTTCGCGGTGTTGCGCCGATGTCACCGGCACAGCAGATCTGCCATCGGAGTGCGCGTCAGAAAAGTGCGCTGTCCATCGTGTGATGTATGACCCCGTAATCAATAGGAAATGCCTCATCATTCTCCTCATAACACACACATTTTATTGAAACTGCCAAGCTATAAAAGCGAAACTTTTCATCAAACGAAAGATCATAAATTCTGCAAACTCTATTCCATGCATAATACAGCGAGTGGATGAATAATTTCTGATGAAATCAGCGCCTGTCGTACAGAAGGGGTCAAGATAATTCCCCGCGAAGATTTCTCACGAGGGAACCAAATCTATTTAAGCAACCACTGTTAAAATGGTTTCCATTGCATTTTCATAATGATTGAACAAATACTGCATACATAATCGGAATAAATTGACGGATGGAATTTTTTATCGGAAGAAACATTCATTTAGATATTAGATGTCAATTCATGTCAATGAGAATCAACTTTTTAATTTTTTGTCTTCTAAAAACTCACATTTTCAATCTCATACATAATTTTATCGCAAAATTTTTTGTTAGGGTTTTCTTTTTTGAACAAAAAGTTTTGAACAACTCCTAAGAGTTGAAAAAAATAAATAACTTCCTTCATATAAATTCATTGAATTTAAAATTCACAAAAAAGTAAAGAATCAGGAACTTACAAATGATGAAGACTGCAACCCACGGGAAAGGTGCCCACTGGGATATCTACGATGATGTTATAGTTCAGATCAAGGAGGCGGAGTTTGGTCAAATCCAACAGGGCATCAGAGTTTATTACATGGATACGATTATGATGTCTGGAAAAGAAAACAAAATCAAAATATAAAATATCACCAAATTTAAAATAAAAAAAGTCTCGATTAAAAAGTTGTGCTGTATATTCATGTTTAGGAGGGGAGAGGTGCGTGGGGGTTGGGGGCAGTTATAAATGCTTAACCCATACATGTACATGTATCAGTAACTATAATGTATTAGTAAACAGTGGTCCCTTACAACCCGTGTGGTCAGTAACTATTTAGACTACCAGTGAAATAACGTAACTTTAATTAAACCTATACAAATTCTTTATTAACAATGTCTTTTTAACTGGTGAAATACACAGGAGGGGGTGAGATTACCAGAAGACTGCTCCCAGCCTAGTCCAGTAAGTACTTCTAGCTGGTTTGTATGTGTGATGGAACACAAAACTGTCCCATAAACAAGTGATATATAACCCTGAAGCTCTCAACTCCTTTTTATAGCATATTTCACACCAGTAAATTTACCACTAGTCCTGTCAACACTTTAGTCTGGAATAAATATTACTATCGGAGGGGAAAGAAATAAAATCTGGCAATTCTGTCACACCCTGTACCTCTCCAGTCTGCGGTATTATGTGTACATTGTATCAGTTTATATAGTCTCCAGCCAGAGTGGCAAGTGGGCCATCTCTACTTAAATAAAACTCAGGGTGTACAGTGGTTAAGGGTTAAATTGTTAACTTCAAACGATTAAACCTGAACTGGTTCAAGAATTTGACAAAAATTACTTTCAGGGATCAAAATGTACGGTTCTAGATTCATGTCTCCATATACATGTAATTAAAGCAATCCACTGTGATGGTGCTGTGTTGTTTTGTCATCCAAAAACAAAAAACAGAGATTTTCTGTTGTACCTGATGATTCAGAACAGTTTTCCATTGACTATTATCTTAAGGGTCAAGCTATTTAACAATCTGATATTTCCCCTATTTTAAAGCACAAAAAACCTATAAAAAAAAATAAAAAAAAGAAGCCTTTTCTCAATGCCTGTTAACAAATTTATATATCTATTTCTAGTAAAACTTGTGTCTAACATTGTACATTGACTTAATAAGAACCTTTTCTCAAGGACCAGGAGAAAACAGCTCTTAACATTCAGGTATATGTATTAGGACTGTTTCCAGTAAAACTTGTGGTTAGTTTTGACCATTGGTTAAAATTCCAAGGGCTTTTAATAGACAGAGGTGTCCACCCATCCTGTGGACACCCTATATTGAACAATTGCCTCATTTGGACACCCTGTTTTATGGACACCCTATATTGAACAATTGCCTCATTTGGACACCCCGTTTTATGAAACATTAACATGCAGGAGATAGGAAAACACCCAGTTACTTAAAAAGTGAAGCAAAATTACCATTTTGGACACTATACTTTGGATTTCTGGCTAAGCCTGTGTAAAATACACGTAAAAAGCCTTTTCTTAAGGCCCTAAAGGAAATATATAAATGTATATATATCTGTTTCTAGTCAAACTTGTGTTTAGTGGATGGGGACCATGCGTGTATTTTTTTGTACATGACATAATTTATGTGAACAAAACCCTTAAAGTGTACAGACTAGAAGGCATGTTAACCCACTAAAACAATGGCACTGTTAAAGCATCTATACTACATGTACATGGAGAGCGAACAGGCTTCTCAGAGTCCATATAACCCTGGTTGCCTCAAGTAGACAAATACAGTCGTATATTACAGTTTAGTTGGCGGAGTCAAGGGCTGTGTTTGTTTTCACCATAACTCCCAATTTACAAGCCACGGAGCTGATAAGTTGATAGCCTGCTAACACCAGTATCTAAAGACTGCTGCTCTGTTTTTTCTTAGAAGGCCTGTCATGGCTTCTTGCTTTCTAACATATGTACAACAAACAGATTTGGGTGGGTGAACGCTCTGTGTTCTTTTCGTATTACCAAAGGTGTGTTTTTGTGACTGTAATAGATTCTTCGGGAGTACCGGATAAGATCATTAAATATAAATCAAGGGTGGAAATAACTATACATTTACAGGACATGTCTGGTAAAAATTGAGATTGTCCTGTAGAGTTCCATAGATTTAACATTGTGTTAAATGGCCTGCAGGATAAAATAGGAAAAATGTCTGATAAAATATTTTACACATTTCCATCCCTGATTAAATACTGCCTTAAAAATTTAAATGAACTACTATTTTTAAAGAGCCTTGGTACTTGACAATATTGCATTTTTATACAAATCCATGCTAAATTGCGGCTGCCTAAATAGCAGTGATCGAAATGTGAACTGGTCTGTAGATGAGTGAAGAGTTAAAATAATTACAGTTCAACTTCTGCTCAATATAGTTTCACATCTACTGGTGTGTTGGTTAAGTGATTTCATTTAGGAATTTCACACTGCTGCCAAAGATTTACATCATCTCATATACCCTAAATCCCCTCCAATTTCGTCCATGACAAATCCTAACTTCTTTGGTTCTTGTGACAATATTACAACATGTATTTGAACAAATTTATGTTTTCTGACAAATATTGATGCTTTCTAACTGAAAAATCCATCTTCTGCCTGTCAGACTCAATTTCCTCAAGTCTTTTAAATAGCTTCTAAAATAGTAATCCTATGGACGAATTTGGGGGTGATTTAGGGTATGTTACAGTAAAAAGTGGGCAAATATATAATTAATAGTCAAATATTGCATTGTAAGGGTTAAGTTTTGTGAAAACTGCCTGTTAATATCAATCTTGAAAAATTTAGATACATGTATAAGCTGAGGACTTTTATTGCACTGGATTTGTCTGAAGCCGTAATTAAATGTGTCCAAATGGTTGCCGAAGCTATGGGTGTAATTGCTAACAGCTTGCTCATCAGACAAGCTGCACATGTACATGTGTTCGCAAAGGTTGTTACATGTGTACAGCTAACTGGTGCTTTTGACGGTTGGAAAATAACATCAGAAAAATGGAAATCAGCGAAAGTATCAGGCAATTTAGAACAATCATTTTCAACAGACTGACATAAATTTAGCGATAAGATTGATTGATTGATTATTATTTTACGCCACATTCAGCTGTATTTTAGCTTCAACGTGGCAAGAATACACTGTAAACAAATTTTTTTTAGTGTTAAGATAAAAAATGAAAAGTCAATTACATGTAGATCACCATTAATGTTGGGTGTTTCGGAGCCAGACTACTTGGTGTTTAAGTGTATTTCACTTATATGACGGCGGTGTTAATCTAAGGAGTTAACAACAACAACATAACCAAAATGTGAAGTGTATGGAAAATTAATGTTCCTCCACAGCTGAGAGTATACTTCAATTACACTTTCATTAGCCAGAGGGAGGTTTCTACGAGTGAAAAGGGCGCGAGAGGAAGTGGAATTATACTGTAGTTACAATAAGTGTTAGTGTGAGGGCAAACCAACCTCTAGTGAAATGTCAAGCCATTAATAGCTCAGGGTTATTTAATCACTAACTGCAATGTGTGAAGTATCACCAAATTATTTCAGCCGACCCACTTTTTTCTCCTGTTTTTTTTTGCCAGAAAAAAAATAGCAGAATAATTTTCGCCCGATTCTGTAGCAGCTGTGAAAGGTCTGTTACAGAATAGAAATAATTAACACTAAATTTTAACCAGCTAAACTTGTTCAGAAAGAAAGGCAGCTGGTGGCTTTGAAATACTGTTTTTTGATCCCCCTGGTTTTTAGACCACCCATTTCTCATATCAACTAGCAAATCTACATTATATAGTTCTTTTAATGACTTTGCCACGCTTGTAAAAGCATTCCTTTAGACCACAATGATACAGTGTTACAAATAAACACGTAGATTTCAGTAATTTTCGCAAATCAGTACATTGTGTAACCAATCAAATAGAGTGAAGAAAAAGTTTCGAACTTTAAGATTGCGCAAACACCGTGTCAAGAATCGTTATTTTTTATTCCTACATTATAATAAACCGGGCTAATTAGGCTTTTCACAAATTCAGATAAAAAACTGACACCTGCATGCGATTTTAGAGAAATTATTCAACTGAAATCATGTAATTTCCTCAAGTCTTTTCACTAGAGAAAAAAACCTCAACGCTGTTTAATGAGGCATCGGTAGCTCTGTTTCCAAATGAATGAACCTTTAAAGCTGATATTAAATTGAACAGAAAACCTACTCAAATGAGATCTATATCTTTTGTGATTTTGTTTGCGTACAAAAAATTATCATAAAATGCACATAAAACCAGCTCTTACTTAAACAATCTTGTAATTAAAAATCTTTCAGTACCAATTAGTATATCTGATTAAATGATGGATAAACAGTGAACACAGAATTGAATTTTTAACTAATTAGACTGGAAAACAGAAATTACACGATCAGAAAGCCTATCTTCGTTTAAGATGTCTCATTAAGTATTAATGACATTTTTCACACCTTGCTTTATTAACTCCACACATAATCTTTGTATCATGGCATTGAGCAGTGCGTTTAAACCCAAATAATTTACATATCTTAAAAGATTTCACTCTTAATCTATCTTTATCTGCTGCATCTAATTTTAAAAGCAAGACATGTCTGGTAGACATCAGAGATGCTAAAAAAAAAGGTATCTACCTGCTGTTTTGCTTGTATACAATGAAATTGAATGGTTAGTGTTTGGGTGAGGAGCTCAGCTCAACAGTAACTCAAAATCTCACATGCACAAAGGAGCATCCTTTAACTGTGCTGTTGTACTTAAAAAATTTCCATAATAAGGCAGTAAAGAAATTGTGAAAATATGCATTTAGATGTACAGTACTCCGAATTCAAAGGAAAATTGATTTATGTTTTTTAAGCCGTGCTTAAGGGTGTTTCATTTATATGATGGCGGTGTATTCCAACAGTAATTTACACTAGCACAACCAAGATGTGAAGTGTTTCCATAATGTCTGAAAGTTGACTTCCTTCCAGTGCTAAGTAAAGACAGCATTGCTACTCTTAAAACAAACTGCCCTTAACCAGAGAGCAATATTAATTGAGGCGATAAGCTGAAAGTTCTTTGACGTAACATTATATATACATGTACATAATTTAATTTGAAGTATTGAGAAAATCATTTTTTCGCAGTTTCTTTACCACTTTATTATGACAACCAGGAACCTGTTAATTGAATGATCTGATTTTTATTTATTTTAATTTACTCATGATCTTAATCTAACTTTGCGAATTCATAACATTGTTACTTGAAGAGATTTAGGTGACATTTCTATACAATTTAATTGATAAATTTGGTTAGCCTGTGACAAGTAGAGAAAACAAATAAACAGGGGTTGGTAGACAATGCTGACATTTTAGATGCCTGGATTTATAAACTACTTAAATCAGGCCCAGATGTGTTTAATAGGGGCTGACAGTTGTATCAAATTAAATACACTTGTGACTGGACTTCACATCCTCTTAACACTCCAAACAAATGTAAGTCCACACAAAAAAAAAGGCAAGAAAATTTAAAATAAAAATGCTGAAGATGATAATTTACAATTAATAACAGCAGGTGTACACGGCTTTACTGTTAAAAATAAATAAAAATAAAACAAAAATCACATATACATTGTATATAAACATGTGGTTTTGATGAGACATCTTTTTAAGCCAAAGTTGTCATAATTATTTCTCGTGTTGGTTGACATCATGTATTTGTTTATATGTAGCACAGTCGGTTAGCATACTGGCCTTGCGAGCCAGATATTCGACTTCAAATCCCAGGTGAAGCAAACAAAATATTATTTCTCTTCAATAAAAATATATGTAGTAGTTTCTTTTAATTTTATTTTATAAAAAATTTAAGAAACTGCATAAATTTTTCTATGAAAAAGCAATATCATGTTTTTTGATAGCTTATAAATTTGAATATTATTGTTTTGTAGTTGGTTAATAGGATTGGTCAAAACATAAACTTTTAACATGATCCATTCTGACAGTTATTGTTTAATTTCAGTGATATTTTCTTTTAATATCAACTCCTATAATACATGTACCTGTGGCAGAGAGATGGATTCAAACCTGAGAGCAGTACATCGAAGTAAGCTCAGGAGGACGACATGCTAACCAGCACGGCCCAGCTCCCACAAAACTAACAGCCATAAAATGGGCAGTGATTCAAATATTGGAAAATTAATGTTCCTCCATTGCCAAAGTTAAACCAGTATGAGTATGTCTGTAACACACTGCCTTTAATAGCCAGAGGACAAAAAATGTCAAGTGTTTATGGTTTTCTTGCACAGGGTATTTAGTGATGTAAATATAACGGCTTTGTTAGAAAATTCATGGTCCTCGAGAATGACAATTATGAAGACGTGATTGTGATAGCCTAGTCAGACAAACAGACGATGCCCAGCGTGCTTTCTGACATTTAAGACCTCAGATACATGTAAACATATGACTTTTGTGTGGAAAATCGTCTCTGCTTATTCTCCCTCTTTATTAATGTAACTGACATCAATCTGTGCTTTTACTGCTCTTTTACCACCTTTCATGCGAGTTTCATTAATTTTTTATGCAGAGATAACTTTAAAGGACACTAAATGCTTTTTTTGCCTCAGTCTGGCTTCTCAAAGGTTCAGAGTATGTTCAAATATTACACAAGGGAAGATAGCAGGCATAGGGGCCTGAATAACACAGCTAATGAGCAATTATTCACGCGTAGCCCAGCAATAAAGGACTATCTAATTTTTCTCTGGTTCCATTTATCGCCTATCTACCTAAACACACTTCACTGGGCAGCCCAGGCGAGAAATACCTTCTAAACGACATGTCTTTATAAGCACAATGTTATCTTAAAGATTTTAAAGAAAATTGTTAACCCTTAGAAAAGATGTATTTCTTGCTTGATCAAGTCAATGTAAGAAGAGAACATGGAAGAACACAGCCATAACACCCACATTCTGACACCTCTAAAACCATAGTAATCAATGTCTATATCATATTTATGGATATTTCTGGGGCATTTTTTTGGAAGATCTATGACAGAAGAACCATTAAATGAGTGACCTATATTTCCCTCAAGATAGATACAGTACACAGTACTAACACAAGGGACATAGCTAAGGTGTTGTTTGTGCATCCCACCATTTCGGCTAGCAAAAAAACACATCAGCCTTGGTTTTACAGGAAATTATATATGTATACCTTTAGCTAAAAACTATTTTTCCACATTGCTAACTAATGTTTTTTCTCCATAAACTAAAATCAAGTAATTTTTTTCCTTCTACATTTTGCAACTTCTATTAATTTTAATCAAGAAAATCAGAATTTATTTGAAATAACCATTTAATGACAATGACGACTATTAGATAGACAAATTTGAAGGAAGAAAAAAAATGATAAAGCCGATGAAAAGGTTAAGCATCAGGCTTGTTAAGTTTTGGAGATGAGATAATCTTAGGTGACAACTCTTGACGTAAGAGGGTGGGAAAACAACCATAACTCAACTATTCACCCACATTTCTTCAGCATAACACATTTGTTTCCTACTGTGTCACAAGGGGGCATAATCTCACTGTTTTCACTTTGATCCGCAGAAGCTGCCGGACTGCTTTTTATTAATGTCATCATTTCATATGTGAGTCTCCGTTCACATCTACTCAACCAGACTTGCTTTCACTTTAGAAGGAGTTAATCTGTTTTTAGGCAAGCTAATAAATCTTTTGAACAAGGAAGTTAAAAAAGACAAAAACCTGTTCCAGTCCCGTCACAACTATGTGTGTCTTCCGTTTTATCTCCGTTTTCATCAAGTTTCCAATTCATATGTACACATAAATAATTTATTCTTTATGGCAATAATGATGAGAAAGATGGCTGAAGTATTAATTAAGAAAAAAATCTATTTAAATTAAAAAATAGTTATGATTTTCTGACATATAAACTTTAGTCTTGAGTAAATATTTAATGCCGTAAGACTGAGTAAATATTTATGCAATACATGCGTTATTCCGACCTTAGAATTGTTTGATTGATTGATTGAATGATTATTGTTTTATGCACCATTCAGTTTTACTTCAGCTACACTGTGTCTTGAACATTGACTTATTATACATGTATCTACCCAGCCAATAGAAGCAGTGAAAGAAAAATGTTTACACGTATCGCCCTTATTTAGTGAGCCAAATTTGGACAAAACATTTCCTTAATGCTGATTTTCTTTCTCTCTGCACCCTGTAACTAAGGGTAGTTTCTTTAAGGGTAGAAGTGCTGTTTTTACTGCTAGTTTATTTGGAGTTTAACGTCTTACTCAAGGGTACATGTATTTCACTTATATTACAATGGAGTGTCCACTCCTCAATCTATCTTACTTAACTGGGAAAACAACCTTGTAAAAACTGCTCCCATTATTTGCCCGAGCCACTTTATTGGAAACTCATATACCAGAGGACGACAGATGGACTTATAACTGAGAGCAGTACATTGAAGGAGGATCAGTAGGCCGATACGCTAACCACTGAACCAGGGCCGCGCGCTTCACATCAATGGCCCTTTACAACTGATATCAGAGAATAATACATTTCCGTGACAAATCTACATTTGTGCACTGTGCCTTCAGAGTCAGACAGCATGTTAACAAAAACAGGTATGAGTAACTTTGACAGAGTCACCTGCTTGAACACCTGCACAGGTAACCACAGGTAAACACAGCTTACAGGACTTTCTCAAAACAAGTCTATATTTTTTGTAAGCAGGTAAGTGCGTACACAAATCAAATGAATATAAATGAACTAATTTTGATAAGCAAATAGACTTACGAAAAATTGCAGAATTGGTTTGTTTGAAAGCCCAGTTATGAGACATGGTTCAACATTGTAAAATAACTTTTTCAACAAATAACTGATTAGTGCTTTAAACTGTGCTCAAGGCTGTTTTTTTAAAATGATGGAGGGTAAACTGCAACATTAAATAGCCACACAAATACAATTATACAGAGAAAATACAAATATCAGATATATAGCTCACAATTACTAAGGCCCAATTAATAAATTTCAGTAAAATAATTTGAAATGTAAGGGGAGGTAACTGTTTCTAAATTCTCTCTCAAGGCACATAGCTTGTGATTTGTTTAAAATTCCGCTCACCAAGAACAAATAATTGTCTAACACCCCTGGTTTATTTGTGGACAAACAGAGACAGAGAGACAGTGATGTTCAGTTGGGATTCACTCTGTCACAGAGACACCTTGGCCAATCAAACACCTAACTAGACAACATCAGTAGATATCACAGTCTGTTTTTATACAGCATACTTAAGGTGATTCCACTCTGTAGGACAAAATTATTTTTCTCTACTTGGTTTTTAAAGTCTGGATAATGCATTGCTAATACTGATAAAAACATATTGCTGACAAAATAACAATGTTAAGTAAAGTTTGTTTTTGAAGTTCTTTTAATTTTTTTTTTTTTATTTTGGGGTGGGGGGGGGTCGTAATAACTTGAGGTTATTTCCCTTAAATGATGGGATGTGAATTGGGTAAAGCAAATCACCCTCGATGCCATTAGCAACTACCAAAGACAGGACAAGACAATCACAATATAAAGACGTAACAACTAGTTCTGTGCTTGGCTGCCCCATAGCTCTGAGAGCTTCAGGAAGCTCCCTCCAATCTCCCACAATTTAGAAAAGAAGGTGTACTTACAGTGAAAGATGCGTGATATTGGAGTCCTTTCCAAAGCGAGGTATAGTGGTCAGCTTGTTATAACCAAGTCGTCTGGCAAACAAAATACAACACATATAAAGCACAATTTCACCTAAATTGTAGCAAGGGGTGAATGAAATATCCCTGGGTGTAAACACTCAAATATTAAAATATTCAAAGTATTTATTATAAGTAGAACATGGGATCCTAAAAGGCAGGATTAATTGCAATTTTAGGGCCCTGATAAATTGGTAGTTATTTGCAAAGAAGCCCAAATAGTGATTTATTGATTGACTGACTGATTAACTGTGTGCTTGATGGAATATCATATCTATGAGAATTGTGTAAATTTATTTCAACAGTTAAAAAGCCACACTAATGCAATCATACATGTAAGACATGAAGTGTCTGCTCTGTTGGAAAAAATATATTCCTCCAGTGCTACATGTAAATAAAGTCAACATGAGTATGGTCTGGACATACTGCCCTCAGGGTGAAGGGCTGGTGATCGGAGGGTTTCTGTTAAAAATCTGACAATAACCTATTAATATTAAGTGAAATGTATATGTTCAATTAGAATAACTGATCAAATTCACAGCTTATTTTCAAAATATTTCCCCTTATTTCCATCACTGCTATAATCTAGACTCAATATTTCCTGAGAGCTGCCACTGGTTATTTCTGAGTAAAAGGACTGCCGTAAAGCAGCATTTTGGGGTAAAAGAGTTCAGTTTTAATTTCCACAAGAATATTTCTCTGACTCTTCCTAAATACCCAGAACCCATGTCTGTGAACATTATCTCAATTGTAGAGAGGAGACTTGTCAATATTTGATCCCTGTAAAACCAGGAGAGCCGGCTCGGTAAGACAGCGCTAACTCCCCTAGAAACCCTTCTCCAATGTTAAAGATGCTGTCCGGCTCCACAGACAGGCATCACAGAGGTGTTAGGCAGCGCGCTAAACAGTTAACTTTCTTCCGGTGAATCGTGGAGATGTCGCCCCTCAAGGTGTTGATCAGACGAGTACTTGCACTCAAGAGCGTCAGGGTTAAAGGTCACATGACATGGGGGATTCACGTCTCAAATTGAGGAAGCACACTTTAGGTCTAGGATTAATGTCACATCATTTTTTTGACACGAATCAAAATTCTTTTCTGTTTGTACAATTTATATATATGCATGTTTAATAGTATCCGGTCATAAATATACACGGTAATGCCCTATTTAGCAGCATTTCAATTTAAAGGAGAAAAAAAGGGGTAACGCCTCTGGGGTTCAGAGGATAAAGTTTTAAAATGTTGTGGTTTTGTTTGCTTGGGATTAACACCCTACTTAAATTATGTTATTTCACTCATACGACAGCATGCCTGCCAATGGGTGAAGGAAACCACTTATAAGGACACTCATAAGACACCACACAAAGACCGATAATCTTAGTATTGCCCCTTAGATCCTAGAGCAACAAAGCAACAGGAAGCTCATTTTCCTAAAGTAAGTGTCTGAGTCTTAGCCAGGATTGGAAATCTGTCTGTCACAAATCACTATTCTGATGAATTTTGCCTGTCTTAATTTTGAAATTCTACTATTTTTTCCCATGTTAAAATTCTGAGTGTCCCAAATGACAGGTTGGCGGGTCTCTAGCTAACACTGTGGTACATGTAAGTGTACAATCTAGAAAATTTTTATTTTTTATTTAATGTGTAGTGTTTTCAGTAAGGTGCACTATTGGCTTTATTATGATTAATTCTAGGCAAAACATCACGTGACGTTAAAGAAAGCACGTTGATTGGCTGCCTTTACATGACAAGTAACGTGAGAAATAGCGAGAAAAGCCAATCGTGCACCTAACTCCATGTTTTACAGAAACTGCCCAAGGATGCTCAATATTGTCATCAAGAATTTAATGTACTCGGCAGTTTTTGAAGAAAGAATAAGTCAGACGAGTACCTGTGTATCGTTTACTGTACACGTGGATTTAAACAGGATTCATTAATTGTGCTACTGTGACAAATTTTAGAAATATATATCCATGATTATATAACATAATTAATACTTACACATTCCGCAAAGCTGGCAAGTTTTGAAATACTGTTCCGTTAATTGAGGCAATTTCCATGTTGCTTAAGTCTCTGCAAAAGAGAAAGTAAAGCCAAGTGTAAATGGTTTGGTAAACAGCCAGCAAACGAGATGAAAGAGGAAAGTAAAGCTGGATACATTACACATATATTTAACCCAAGTGGGGATTTGTGACACATGCACGCTCCCAAAAGCCACTCAGCAAAAACATGGGTGAACTCAGCGTGTGAATTTGACATAAATATTTAATAAAACTGAAGCCAAACATTAAATTATTATTCCATAGTATTAGGGAAATGTTAACATTCTTGTTAAACACAGACATATCAATCTAGACTAAAGTAATACACCTACACATACATGTAGCAAAACGTACTTTAGATAATTCAAGATATGGATAAATTGGATGATTTGAAGAAACAAATTTATTTGTAAGATGAATTCCAGTATCTGAAGGAAGTGAATTTAACAATATGTGATGTTAAACATGAAATCTATAGGACTACAAAATGGGTCGGGAGGGTATTTCGCATGGTTGCCCCTCAGGCAGGGCAAACTGCTGGGACATGTAAGGTGTCCACAAAGTATTAACCTATTGTTAGAGCTTGATCTGGGGTTTATTTCAGCCTAACAGATTCACAATAGAGTTTGGTGAGACTGATAACTTATCTCTAGTCACCTTTCTCAGCCTGCCATTGTTAAAGTGGTCATAGAATGTCCAGATTTGCACTGATAAGCACAGGTATTGGCCATTCACTAGATCACAGAGATAAGGCTGCCCACTGATACATGTTCAGTTTATGTTAGTTATGTATTCAAGACCAATTCACCTTACAACAAAAATAAAGTGTTATGTCCTGCAGTTATACTTCCTTCCACTGCTAAGTAACATGTAACAAACAGGGGTAGAAATGTATATACATTTGCAGGACAGGTCACTTAAATATTAATAAAAAATCTCAAACTTCATAGTATTCTCACCACATGGTCAAATCCCATATAAATCTGAGCAACAGATACATGTACCTGTAGCCAAAAGGTAATCTGCTAAGCTAATCGTACATTGAATAAAATAGGTATTTCAAGGAGTACATGTTAAACTATTTAATAATCGAGGGAAAATATTTAATTTCGCATGTTTGGGTTGTAAAACATTTACTTCTACATCAACATGTATCAACCTAGTTCTGACATTTTTTCCATTTGGATAAACCATCAAACAGTGCTACATGTATATGAACTCATATTAGATAAAATCTCTACACTCTAACATGACTAAAAACTCCTGACCCATGATCACTTCTAGTAACTCAAGCAGTTGAACTTTCAGAAGTCAATATTCATGTTGTTGTATAGGCCTTTAATGGGCACCTTGCTCCCATTGTTAGCATTATTTGATACACTTCCATCCAATCTGACCTCTCTTGTTACTACCTTAGCAGGCTGAAACACAATACACCATATAACAAACTGACCGTGGAGAGCTTCCATGTACACTGACGATATATACACTGTCCATATATTCACAGAAATAAAGACTCAACAACAATATATCTCAAAGCTCTGGTTAAACACTGTAGCCTACATATATTCATAGAATTATTAAAGACTCAACAAGCATTTTACTCAAAGCTCTGGTTAAACATTGTACATATATTCATAGAATTAGACTCAACAAGCATTTTACTCAAAGCTCTGGTTAAACACTGTAGCCTACATATACCCTAAATCACCTCCAAATTCGTCCATAATATGGCTACATTAAAAGTTATTTTAAGGACTAAGATATGGTTCC
>JAQQZZ010026167.1:0-10924 GCA_030265115.1 Mopalia vespertina | reverse complement strand
TGGTAGACAGTTTGAATTGTGATTCAGATAATGTGGTATACCTTATAACTTGTAAGAAGTGTCTGAAACAATATGTTCGTGAAACCAAACATCCCCTTCGGCTTTGAGCCAACAATCACTTGAGCTCCATTAGGTCAAACCTCATATCCCCAATAGATAAGCATTTCTCTCTCCTCGATCATTCGGTTAAAGATCATTTTGAAATCATGCCGATTAAAAAAACACAAATTCTTCCCTCAGAAGAAGAAACCAAACAGAAACGCTTTATATTAAGAGAGGCTTATTGGTTTCAAACTCTTCAAACGTTGTATCCACTGGGTTTCAGTGGGAACCAGGTAAAGGCTCTAAAAAAGAAATTATTCCATTTTTTTTTTCTCAATATGACCAATCAAGCATAAAGTTTGCTAGTCTCCTTTTACAAGACTGGAATCTGTTCAAACTAAGAAAGTATTATCCCAAAATAAGGAATATCAACATTTTGTACCTAAAATGTCTACTCCTCTGTCACAAAGACCCATTATAGCATACAAGAGAAACAAAAACCCAGAGAACCTACTGGTTAAGGCGAAACTTCCCACTGTATTAGACAGGTTGTAACACTCATTCTCTTTAATGGATATACTCATTAGTTAATCTTTATATCTCTTAAATAGCAATTTGTAGGCTGATTTATTCCCAAACCATGCCGAATATCTTGTTGGCCATAAAACCACTCGAGATTAAGGTTTATTACGAAATTTGTCTCTGGGAGTTTATCTAGAACTGTAGAACATCAGATGATTCATCGATTTTAATTAATCTACATCCCTGTTCCAATGTAATTGCTTTTTAGAAATATATAAGTTATTCAAAATATATTCAGGCGTAGGAATTTCTCGTGGTTATAAATTTATTATCAATATAAATAATAAATAGAATATTACACAATTAAGTTTTAATAAAAAAAATATTTGCTTATCATTGGTGGGTTATCATTTCAATCCTTCCTTTGATCATTATTTAAGGTATTCAACCTTCATTGTATAATATAATCTATCTGTATCCCTACCGCAAGCCTCCATTGGTTAGAGCGCTGGGCCTGCTATAATCAGAGTCCCATAGTTCGAATCCGAGTGCACGAAGGCAAAATTGTCTTCCGTTACATTTTTAAAATGTATATACGCCCGATTCTCAAGTCTGTAATCATTTGAGCCGGTTCATGTCGCTGTGATAGAGGTGAAAATCTACACCAAAGGCCTACAGCACCTTGTTGATCAGGAGGACTTCGGTGAATGGCCACTAGCTACTCTTCTTGAGTCTTCCTAACCTTTAGAAATAGTAGAACGCTACCATGATTCTGCAGTTTATCTTCCAATGTATAACAATTGCATGGCCTTACCCTGACTTCAATCATCTCGTTTTCTTCCTTGAACACTTTTGGGTTAGACTGACCCATAAAACGACCACTCGACGTCCATTCTCATGTCAAAACCAATCCTTTCTCAGCAGTAGCCTACCACACTCGCTTAGAAATGTCTTCCGCGGTAATTAACCCATGCGGATTTAACGCTACTTGTTATTCAGAGGCAGGCCTTATTTCTAAAGTTTTGGTACGGCTGGACGTCGTCTCTCTATATACCTTATATCACTCTGCTACATGTCTGATGATTGAAATACATTAAACTTCCTTTTAACAAAGCAAGGACGAATCTTATACATGACAGCTGTAACAGACAATCAAGAATAGCCATAACTAGGGCTAATGCTCGAAAAGAATATTGTCTTTATCTACTCTATATGAAATTCCGCCAGAGGCGTTACACCTTTTGAAAACGATTGATTTCGTTGCTTTTTCAATTTGCTTTGATCCCTGTCTGACTGGCGAGACGAGGTAAGTTTGGATAGGCTGATGACATCAGACCTGTCCGCTGAAGATGATGCAGATAACGCTGAATTCCTTTACAGGAATTTCACTTTGATAAAGTATTGATAAAATTCTGAGAGTGAAAAAGTGTTCATTTCCACTGGGAACTTGACAGCTTTTACAATCTTCATGCTATTACTCGTATCCTTGAATCTTTCAATACTATCATATACCTCTGTCGACGTCATTAATCTATTCATCTGTGCACCAGAGTAATAAACGTGTAAATGATATAGTGAACTAAAGTGTTTTAAATTTGAGGAGAATAATTGGCTTTACAATACTAGACTGATCTGGAGAAAACAATGGACAATATAAGGGAAGCACAATCGGTGAAGAACCATTGGTAGTGTATGAAGATGTCAGGCGCCAAAAAGCAATATGTCCACTCTGCGCATGAGATGAAGGTTTGTAGAGATCAACCTTATCAGTCGGCTGGTGTAGTTATTCCAGAATTAACCAGCGGTACTAACAGCTGAGATTGACGCGTAGTCTTTGTACATGGGCCGATCAAAATATAATGCATTCTTGGAAAATTTGTTCCAAAGAAAACTTCAAATATAGAAATGTCTTGTGTTTAAATTTTACTTGGTCATCATATATAGGCCTACTTGATAAGTAATTTAAAATTACTGCTCGGTAACGGACAGACGGACAACGTAATATAAGGGTAGTGTGTTGATTGAGTGGTTATGTTGACTATACGCCGACAAACGCTCGATATATAATCAAATACCCATATCCATGAATAGAATATTTCAGATGTTAGACCATAGCTTGAACTATCAAACACATATTACTCAAAGAATTCCCCGCTACAGGTTATGTCCGCGGAGTTCAATGAAATTCTGTAACAGTGGCGGTTAATATCCAACTCTGTAGTTTGGACCATCGCGTACATGTTTGCCTAAGATATTTAACGGAAACCGTTCTTAAAAGGGTTCGTAAGTACAGAGGCGTGATTCTGAGGAAAACCTTATGGATTGTTCCATCGTGGGTTAATCTGGTGAGAGTTGCTGCAGGCCATACGGACAAATGGATATCGATTGAGAGACAATGTCTGCAAATCTATAAAGATGTTTGCTTTATTCCCAATCACGTCTTTCTAACATTGCACAGAGTAGAGGTTCAACGTGACTTCACGCGACCACAATTCATAAAAGAAAACGAAACTGATCCGGCGGAAAATGAAAGTAATGATATAGGCCGAAAGTAAACATCATTGCAATTTAAAAAATGATATTCCAACTGGTTTATTCAATTTAATGTAAAAAATATATTTGGGATTTCATAGTTTCTTTTCATTAAAAGGTCGATAGTAACAACATTTGTTAGTTGAAGAGTCGGCGTTGAATTTATAGACATGTGATGCACAGAGAAAACACCCTACATTAATCCCCAGCTGTCTCCCGATAAAGGCGTCTCAATGTCTCGAGTCTTGCTTTTGCCATATAAAACCCACTTGGCTGCGTTCGTGGCAGTCTAAGAGGGATCGCTCTCGGGGATTTCGGCGTTGTAACGATATATTACTAAGGATCTTATTGTCGCCAAGAGTATCTATTTGCGAAAGCCTTTATCATTGAAGTGATGCCATTGTTTTTTAACCTGGCAGATATTTGATTATCCATTGATCTGGCTTTGATTAATGAAGTCTCCCGGGAGTCGGGGTTTTTAGTGACTAAGAGCCTCAGATGCGGGAATAGTATTTTTATAAACGCCAGACGATAAGGCGCTATTCCTGTAGAACAGTCTCTTCATCGCGTCGTCCATGTAAGGCACAATCACGAATGCATACTTACTAGGTGTATGCCTATACAAACAGTATAGAATACTTGCGGGATCTAGCACTCATATACGATTAATGATCAAAACGGTGCTAATTGGTTGCAGGTATCTTATAGTTGAGCATTTTGACTTTAAGGCTATAATAAATAATAACGATTTTCGTAATCATGCTTAAATCAGATATTCAGCAGACGAGACACTATAAGAAAAGGTACATTCGTGAAGTACAACGTTTTCCCAGTTAATTCGATCACGTGTTCAGTTCACAAAAATTAGCAAAAATCGTAGACAACAATTAACTTCACCGTGCTTTACGAAAACGTCCAGTCAAATGCGCCTATGGTAAACCTGTTACAAAGTTTACGAAAATACATATAGACCTAAAGCACGGTCCATTTATGAATGGAAAGTTTGCTGTTATTTGTTATTTGTTGGTATATGGGTTAATCAAAGGCACTCTCTTCCTTTAATCTGTTAATTTTAGAACCGAAATAAATGGATGAACACAGTGACAGATCACTTTCTAACTCTAGAGAAAATCCTAGGAGTAGATTTCTGGTTCTGAAAGACGGCATTTAATACAAAGGGATAGTTATCCTTTCACCAAACAATGGCCGTTTATATATGTAATCCAATCCTTCCCTTACAGCCGTTAAAAAAAGATTAGACGATGGCTGCCTATGTCAGAAGAGGATACATTTTTTTAATATTCAATCATATTCCTCTGTTAGCCGTTTTAAGCCTAAACCACCCTACCCACTTTGACTGGTTCTAGAGGAATGGTTTTGAAGACCGCCATTCAAACAACCGCTGTCAGCGATACCACATAAACAACTGCAATTTCAAACACCACCATTCATCGACAAGATCTCATTGGTTTCCTTCGACGTGCGCCCTCTTCTGGCCATCTCGGGCAAACATCCTCCTTTTGGCAGCGAACGTAACAAAGCTAGACGCTGATTAGCGATCGTAGGTGAATGGTACCAGTATTTGATCGGCCCATGTTCAAAGGCTTATTCAAGAAGAAACTACACAATGAGGCTGAAAAGGTTCGTCTCGCTACAAACGTTGTATCGGGCACAAACATCAATTGCCTTTTGACCCCTGACGTCTTAATGCACCACGGACCGATTGTTCATCACTGGTTGTATAATTCCCTCATTGTCGATTGTGAACCACCTATAGTCTTATTTAGACAAGCACTACTATAAGGCTCGTTCCAGGCCAGTATTCTAATGTAAGGTCAATTATTCTCCTCACATTTAAAACATTTATGGATGTTACCATTAGAATATAGTTCACTATGTGATACTTTGCAGCTCATCAATGATGAACAATCTGTCCTGTTCTTTAAAATTGGCATTATAATGATTATCTATTTGGGATAGAACAAGTCCATCGTGACTTCATTCCCGCCTAACTCTTATGTTTGAATTTGAAGTGTACATTTAACAAAATATGGGTGAATAAACACAAATCAAATCAAGAAAAACAATGGTTCCTAACCAAAAGTAGGAAAAGGGGATTTGACTGGGATTATGAACGTATATTTTAGAAAAAAAAAAAAGCCTTTAGTGGTGGACCTGCTGACTACTCAGCTTGTTTCTATAAGCAGAATACTTACCTTTGCCTTTTTGATTTGTTCCAGCATTCTTTACCTTGCTATGTGTGATTCTCTATACAGTGTTGTATTATCAAGACCTCAAGAGCAACGTCTTACAGAAGGCTGATAGGGACAATAGTTGGACTTCAGAAGATTTAGCTGAGCCAGGATATTCATTCTATCTCGTAGTCGGAGCCACTTTGGCCTACATAATAAACATTCTCTTCGTGTATTTAGGAGGTGTTAATATGCGCTTACCCAGCTACTCGTCCACGGCTGAGAAGAACTTGGATGGTGTGATGATGTATTAGGTAATCTTAACTACATCGCTGGACTATGATGTCAAACAAAAACTTTGGCGCTGTATTATTTTCTGTTTAAAATACTAAACGGATGTGATATATGTTTGGTTATAATTAACAGCCAATGGACAGTATCTGTTATCATTTACCTATTGAATCAGTTAATACAGCTGAATGTGGTGTAGAAACGAACCTGTCTTTTTCATCGATAACCAATTGAGAGCGGACATAGGGCAGGTGTCCTAGTTTATAAATCAAATGGTATTGTACTGTTATGTGATCAATGCAAGGCGTTGGTCGCTCTGGGTACTGACAAATGATATCTGTCAATACATGTATTGATTAATATTTTGATGTATTAGTATTGAATTAAATACTACAGAAAGTTGTTAACCATTATTGTCTAAAACAAAAAATATTTAAAAAAAGGACAGTCAGTGATTGATAATTTGCATTCCCTGTTGTATCATGTATTGACTTTATTGATATTTTTTTAAGAAATAAACATCCTAAAGGGATCCTAACCACAGTGTTTCCTAACAGTCAGTAAATCAATTATCCTCAGTGTGTAGGGATTAAGAGAAGTCATTTTGAGGGACTGAATATAGACCTCTCAAATCTGATAAAAACTTTTTTAGCTGCAAAATTTTCAATATAGCCCCTTTTCTACTTGTTATATACTGTAAAATGAAACTGTTACAATGTTGCTTTCGATCATTTGGGTAAGGAGTGAAGTGTACTGTCAATATGTAGTTTCATGGAGAACTACTTACAAAACACTCAGACATGTCCTTAAAATTTCAACAAATTGGCAGTGATCAGTTAAAGTCTGTCACCATTTATAAATATTTATAGTGTGTGTTCATTCACCATGCAGGTGTCTTTGTGAGAAAGACCAATATGAAAAGAGTTTTTGTTGTATGTTTCGGCTAGACATGAAGACCTATTACATGCATACTGTCCATGCATTAGCAGGTCATATTTAAAAAGAAAAAAAATCTTGTCCAAATTATAAGTATTATTTAAGGTATTATTTTAACCTGCATTTGGGTAATTTAATTTGAAAATAATATACTGCAGCATTTAGTGTGTAAATAATTTTATATATATTTAACTACATAGAATTTCACAATAATTCAACAAATTTTATTCCTGTGATGTATGTATATTTTTGTGGTAAATTTTTTTTATGCATTTTGAAACAGCTTCTACTGTAGTTTTTAAAAAAACTTTTAAGTCTATAATAGGGAGAAATAGTTTCTTTATAATTGTAACATCCTTTTAAATGATGTATGGAGATCTGGTATTTTACCTAAAAAATTGGCTTCTACTTTCGACTCCCTTTAACTGAATTGAAGCTAAGGCAATGGTAAATAAGCAATTGCTAAAAAGTACAAGTTGTGTAGACTGCCCAGTGTTATACTCCTAACCTCTGTCTAAGGCTGTAGGTACTGAGTAAAGTCAGACTGTTATTGCACCAGAGGAACATCTATTTTCAGTACAATAAAACACTTCACATTTATGAATGTGCTCATGTATGTTTTTATATTAAGAGTTCTACATCAATCATTACTGTAAAATAACACACTTTTATGGCCCACACCCTACCCACTCAGGACTAATTGTACTGCCCATGTGATATAGTTTTTGGTATAAAAAGATTGCCAGTCTCTGCCTTAATTGGGAGTTAATTAGGTGGTCATCTATCTCTCACCTCCATAGGTTTTGACCCAGGTCCAAATCCCAAGAAAGACTGTTACATTTGCTATATTAAAGATCATACAGCAGTTTTACGTTATGACGTTACAACAACAGAGTTCCAACAGATTCTTTAACATTGCAGATTATCTTCTTTTTTTTTTTTAAAAAGTATAGTTTTAAAATTGTTACTTTTGCAAAAAATTATATTTTTAGCTATTAAGAACAAAATGCATACAGTTTTATTAACATGTTTTTGTTAATTTGCAATAAAACCTATCCCGCCCATGTTAAAAATCGTCCATAATGATAACGTTATTTCACATAGAGACATCACTCCATTGTTGTAATGTCATAATGCAAAAGCCCAGTGTTGCATGTACATTTAGTTAGGGAATTGTGTGTTGAAGTGTATTCATGCTGTCAAAATATGGCCCATTATATATATATAAAAAACACAGTTGACCATGGCTGTAAGCAAATCTGATAAATGATGTATATATTCTTTTATATGTAAAGAATATATCAATAAAATATATAGATTGTAATTTGTGATTGTAGTTGTATATAAAACCCCGAAAATATATTCTAATTAATTGAAGCTTACCTGTATAAATTATACATATCAATGATTTTTAAGAAATGGAAATGGCGATATAATGTAATTATTAATATGTACTTACTATAAAGACAATATTGTAAGCACGCATGATAGTGATATAATCAATATAACTTTAAAGGATATGTAGTTACATATTTTCTTATTATACAGGTATGTAATGAAGGTCTTGCCGAATGTTTGGGGATGGCCAATTACATGTGTTATCTTTCGGAAGAAAAACATCACAGAGTTTGTCATTACACTCCCATCTCCTAAATGCACCAATTTCATCCATGTATATATGGAAGGAAGTTAAACTTGAATTATTAGATCAGTATGTTTGATTCTTTTGAGCCATATCTTTCCAACATTCTTCTCCGACAAAGCTTGTGTATTATGGTGTGCCACCAAATGTGTTATTATATTGTGTGAGGTCCTGTAATTAAGTGGCCTCTGAGACGGTCTCGGTGTACCTATGTGCTGTCAAATTCACTCTTTAGGCGTGTGTGTGCGTGTGTGTGTGTGTGTGCAAACAATGTCCTGTTTAGTTGTGAGTGTGTGCAATAAAATGACCATAGATGAATGAGTGTGCAATCAGATGTCCATATGGATGTGAGTGAACTATCAGATGTCCTTTTTGTGTGTGGGTGTGCTACACACGTCCTCTGTATATGTGTGACATCAAAAAGTCCCTTCAGGTATGTGGACGTACTTGCAAGTGTCCTTATTAATTGTCTCATTCTGTGTCTAAGTGTGTTATCAAATGTCCACTTTAGGTGTATACCTGTATTTTCAAGTTGCCTCATTATTTTTGCCATTCTATGTGTATGGGTATGCTATTGACTTGTTTTAGACTATCATCCTGAAATATAGATTATCCAGCCCTGTTGACAAATCTGTTCTCTCTTGGTCCACACAACCTTGACAACACAATTAAATAGCCTATTACTTGTGTTTGCCTGGTAGAGATCAAGGACGAACTGTTTGCTTCCATCCAATCAGGGGTGTCCACAAGGCATATCAATATAAACATAACCTGGTTGTGAATTATTGATGTACCAAAGAGACTCTGATTATATGAGAAATGATAATAGATCACCTGCCTCCTATAACCCATTTATGCATCAACTTTTGTCATGAAATAATGAGCATTGGTGTGTTTTCTTCAGTTCTAATACTTAATGTCTGTAGAAATAAAATAATGGCTCCATTAATTGCTTTTTATCTATCACTCTTTGATTGAAAAAACTGACCCTGTTGAGACATCTATACATTATCATGGTATATTGAAGGCCTGCTTTAGCTGTTTATGTGTGTAACAAATAGACATATCTAGATTGTTTCTAACTTATCATTTATACTACCAGAGGGTTGGGATGGAGCTTCCTATTGCCTGGGGGCTCTCAGAGCTAAGGGGCAACATGAAGTGGATGGAGTGTCCAATTGCCTTGGGGCTCTCTGAGCTAAGGGCCAACATGAAGTGGATGGAGCATCCAATTGCCTTGGGGCTCTCTGAGCTAAGGGCCAACATGAAGTGGATGGAGCGTCCAATTGCCTGGGGCTCTCAGAGCTAAGGGGCAACATGAAGTGGATGGAGCGTCCAATTGCCTGGGGGCTCTCAGAGCTAAGGGGCAACATGAAGTGGATCTTTTGGGGATATGTTTGTGTTCCATCCTGTGATTGTGGAATCGAGGTTGGTTTCCACACCCATTGGGATGACACACCATCATACATGTATGAATGAAATAACATTAGATACAGCCTTAAACGCCAATCTAAAAACAAACCTTCGTACCATCCGTGATTAAAGAAATGTGGGCCTTTTTCTGCAAAATGTAGAATATAATTTTTCTCCGTCATAAGCAATGACGTGTTTTCAAGCTCAAGTTTGTGACACAAAAAAGTATTCTGTATTAAGAATTTAAAAAATGGTAAACATTTTAATCTTGTAGGTTGTGAAATAAGTCTACTGTTGATATATTGTTTTAGACCCATAAGTTGGTTGTATTTAATCAATTAAAAACATAAACTCCTGAGCTACCCCACATGAACATTTACTTTAACTAGCTTTCAGCTTCCATGCGGGGGTCTCCAGTGAAAGGCATCGGAATGAGGACCAAACCTGGTGAAAGGAAATGTTTACATTGAGTAGCTCAGAAGTTCGTGTTTTGATTGGAGTCTAAAGTTGAGGTGAAAATTGAGTTGATACTTTTTATATTAAACCTGCAGGACACATGAGATTTATAACACCTATTCTTATTAGCATATGCAATTATCTTTGGTATAGGGTTCATATGTCGAATTTTCAAAGGTTAGTAATTATGACTGTATAACAGGTGTCAATTTTATATTTCGATAAATATTGTTTCCGAGTGTTCTTGGATACACATTTTATAAACATTTACAACACGGCTGGTTCATTAATCTAGTCTGTTTTGGTTATGTTTACCTTTATAACAACACATTCCCTTTTCTTGTCCTTCAACATATCAAGGTTTTTTCATAGATTTTACTTTTTACATGACTTTAATACTTAACATTTTATCATTCCAATAAATATATTTAAATGTAAATCATAAATGGATTAATATCATATGTAAATTGATATCAAGACATATTTATGTTACCTAAATAAATAAATTTGGCCCATCAAAATGTTTCTCTTATCATAATCCAATTAAGTATGTTAAATTTAATCATATGTTAGGGGGAATAAATTTGGGTTAATTATAATCTAACCATGTATCCTTTCTTATGATAAATTACAGATAATTGGTATGACTGTACAGTTGTGACATGCCTTTCTTATGATAAATTACAGATAATTGGTATGACTGTACAGTTGTGACACGCCTTTCTTATGATAAATTACAGATAATTGGTATGACAGTACAGTTGTGACATGCCTTTCTTATGATAAATTACAGATAATTGGTATGACTACAGTTGTGACACGCCTTTCTTATGATAAATTACAGATAATTGGTATGACTGTACAGTTGTGACACGCCTTTCTTATGATAAATTACAGA
>JAQQZZ010026156.1:0-10924 GCA_030265115.1 Mopalia vespertina | reverse complement strand
CCATAATGTATCCAATACGCTTTTGATTTTTGTCTGGCTTTTCTTACACAGATGTGATATTGCAGTTTTTGAGTATTTCTCAGTATATCAAATTTTCACAACCTATTCAAATGTTATATTTGTGGCACTTATTACAGACATTGTGAGAGAAAGTTAACTTTTGCAAATAATATTGTTTGTCCAATCAACAGTTGATTCGTGATTTTCTTAGAATCTTTGACACGTGTTGAAAAGTAAATGTCAGTAGCCAAGGGTTTCATTCCAGCCCTTAGCCGACTTTGCATCTCTAACCAGAAAAAAATAGCATGCAATTGTCTTAAAACAACTAGGCACCAAAAAAAAATTTGAAAAAGCTATTGTTCCTGATAAACCTTAATACATAATGTTGTTTATTTCAGGTGCAGTTTCGAAAAAAACTTCTTGACGACACAGGCCACTGACAAGCCCGAGGATATAGAGAAATGGGTCATCAGGAGGTTTCACCTAGCTAGGATGGGGGAAGAAGAGAAACAGAGCGTGGCCTGCCACATCATTATTGGAATGCCTATTAAAAAACCAGTGACATTTAATGTGTCATTTCACTGACGTAACCTTTATGTACTCCAACATTAAATATTGACATGAGCATCACATTTGAAGTGTTTTGCTCTCTAGAAATAGTAATGTTCCTCCTTTGCTAAGTAACGACAATAAGACCATGTTTGGAACATACACCACTTAGGCAGAGTGCCGAAGAGGAGAATATAAGAGTTAAAATTAAAATTAACCTATGGAAAGGCAAACAGTTCAGTTTAATCGAATACATTGGTATATAATGCTTAAAACAAATTTTAATTAAGATTCATTTTTATGGTTTGTGCATTGTTTCCTGTCAGATTTTTAAATTCCAAAGGCTTCAGGCAAAATGGAGAGCAACAAGCAAACACCTAATAAACCATTCTCTATCGCCATTTCCAATATACCTAGTGCGGGGGACACACGGACGATTATAATCGGTCGATCGCGGCGATCTGATCACCAGATAATGTTTTCTGCCGACTTGAGCGCACACACGTGGCGATTAACCCAGCGATCCGGAGTCATTTTACCTTAAAAAAAAAAGCAACACAAGTCACATGATTTGTCCAATATGCCATGAATTAAAACGGAAATATATTTACTCATCAAAAAAAAGGTTAAGACTTCGACTCCGATGGGAGAACAGAAGTATTTGGAAAATAATTTCGCCGAGACTTCATTCGTGAAAGTTGCCATTTTGTGTGTCACGTGAGAAGAACTCGAACAGCATTGATTCGCGCGGCTATAGTCGCTTGCATGAACACACGGGCGATCAATCGCTGGCGAATAAAAATCGGCCGAAAATATCAAACATGTTTGATTCGAGCGACCGGTCGGCCGACGGGGTTTGGCGATCATAATCGCTGTCGCTCGCCTGAAAAACACGTGGCAATTTGTTCAGCGATTGTTACAATCGCCGCGATCGGGCGATTATACTCGCCCGTGTGTCCCCCGCATTAATATATCCAATAAACCACTGTGCATCACTTTGCAGTAATGATTCTGTTGTGGTTAATCGCTTGGTGTAAAACTGAACTATCCCGTGTAACAATCATTCAAATAAAATCTCAAACTTCACACCCACTCTTAGAACGAAGAAATTTGGCTGTGGCTTATGAGATATCTTATTGACAGTTAGCATTAGCCAATGAGACTACAGAATGGCTTGTTAGATGTATGTCATTGTCTTTTGATTTTGACTGAAGTACATGTATTTGGTATTCTTAAAACTTGCCAACGAAATTGGAAAAACGAGATTAGAATTAACAAAGGCGAGTTAAAAAATATTTTTAAATTATATTTTCCTTCAGCACTCACAAGACAGTATTATCAGAGTGTAGTGATGCTTTTTCTTATTTACATGTAGATCTGTAACACAATTTTTCTACAGAGAGAAATCACGTTAAACGTTTCCTGGTTGTTATAGTCTGGCTATTTATTTTCAGGGTACACACAATCAAATAAATAAGTGAAATATACTTAAAGCATAACTTAACACACAAATCAATTTTGTAAGCATTTAGTTGCATTTAGCTTTCTAATTCGGATTGCAGCTTTGCGATAATTCCGCACCATTATATTTACCCCTGGATGTCATGTGACAGAGGTATCTCCTTTGCACACTTAAATGAATAACCAAGCTGATTAAAATGTATAAATGTATACTGTGGATATATATTTATTGGTTAATTTCTATATCTCTGAAATGTCTGTTTGGGGGTTGATTTATTCCTTTAATACCAATACTAAGTATCTTGTTCGTTACATATTTACCATTATTTTATATACCTTATAAATGGTGATTGGAAGGAGCTTCCTGATGCGCTTAGAGCTAAGGGGCAGCAGGATGCCGATATGTTTGTGGTATCCAGTGTTTGTCTTGTATCTTGTAACATAATAAGCACCGTTTTCAAGCTAATAAGCCCAGAAGTTGAAAAAAAATAAGTCTTAATTATTATGTTAACAAGATACAAGACAAACACTGGATACCACAAACAGTGGAACAAACTCATTAGCTTGAAAACGGTGCTAGCATCTGCACTGAAACGTTGCGTATGAATAAAACCAGAAGTTGAAAATCCACAAAGTCTTAACATATTATGTTATCATCCCAGCTTCTAAATGCCGCTAAAACAAGTTGTATCTTGTTATTGTTTGTTGCCAGTGGCGTGGGCTGGTTTCCTTCACCCATTGGGCTCGCACGCCACTGTGTAAGTAGAATAACCTTAAGAACGACGTGAAACCCCAATCGAAGAAATAAATCTCGAGATGTCTACAGATTACCCTGAACAACTTGAGATTAAGATAAAAAAAACTTATCCCTAAGAGTTTAGAACATGAGGTGATTCGTGGATTTTAATTCATCAACATCTGTGTAAGTGTGATTATATTTTAGAAATATATTTTGGGTCAAAATTAAAATGAACAGACTGTTGATTTAAGAATAATTTAACCTGTTATATCACTACAAAACAAGGTCCTGATTTTTAACCGTGTTGTCTGGAAAGTTTTAATCAAATGACAACAAGTCAACCCATTCAATATAAATGTTTAACAAGTTTGAGGTTATGAACAAATGAAAAAAAAAAAGTATGAACTTGACATTTACTGTGTTGGATTTATATTTTACTTATGTTTTGAAGGGTCTTTCATATATTTCAACCTAACAAATTGCTTAAAGTACAACAAAGTCAATCCCATATTCATTCTTTAAGTGTTGAATTACATGCATGTTTCCTTCCCAATGGTTGTCATGCAGCTTGTGGTATTATCAGTGCTTCTGAACACTGCTTAAATTCACAAACCATACTCTTAATGGATTTAGTGTCTGTAAAACACTTTATATCATTCAATCATCGTTCCTGCTTGAAAAAAGTTCCTAAGCTGCTGTTTTGAAATGTGTCATGTACAAAATTGATTTAAAATATATTTACACAATGTCATCCATGCCTGGAGTATGTTAACATTGATAGATTGAAGTTCAGTATGATTTTAATTGAAATGTGAAGTTCAGCCCATAAATAAACAGGGTATGGCCAGCTCCACTTTCATAGATTCGGCCTTACTCTTTGGCTCTGTTTTTGAGGATTTGGCCCAGATGAGTATTCTTATCTGGACACGGATCTGAGCCGTTATTCAATCGTAGGCTGTGCCATATCTGGCACCCGAATGTGACCGTTTCTAGCCTACACGTTTGGGCCAGATCTGGCACCCGAATGTGGCCGCAAATCCGGGCCAAGTCACATTTCCCGGCTGGGAAGGAATACATTCCCTTTCATTGGCGGAGTAGAGGGGTCTTTGGCAGCCCCTGGATATATTTTTTAAATCTATGTTAATATTAATCAGTATATCGAAAGAGCGTGACCCCTCATATAGACCAAAAACAAAAAATCTGAAATATGTTTGAACTTCCGATGAACCCTATCGAACTACAGCGTCTTCGGATTGCAATGTACAGCGTTATCTCCCTTTCCGACAAGCAAACATCTACAGTTGGGAACCGTTCCTCGTTGAATGTTTAAGGTAAGACGACATACAGATTCAATATTATTTTTATTCAGAGGCGGGCCTTATTTCCAAATGGTTCGATAGGCTGGACGTAGTACCTCTATTGACTGTATAGTTCAAGTCTATAAGATACTTAATCGCATCTAGGCACTATTCAGCTTATTATAGCACAGTGGGATAATTCACCTCCATACGTTGTCTAAACTTGGGGATCTTGTTATTTCTTCTGTTTTATGATCATGGTCTGAACAACTCCGTTAACACTAATAGAGCTATACATATATTTGTTTAACGTAGAGTAAGAAATAATATACGAAGTTTTTTCTGACTTAGCGTATACTAAGTGTGCAATATAAACAATTACTGAGCCATATGCCTATTTGACCATCTTACCAGAATGTTGATTTGAGAATTAATCAATTTAGATAGCTGAATTGCGCCGCAGTTCTACGACATCATTTCTAACTTTAGGGGTTTATATTACACAGATACAAATTTGTCCAACACAGGTCACTCAATTGTCGTCAATATCCTGAATATCATTACTTTATGCTTGGCTTAGCCGTCTGTACCAGGGCGGGTTGAACGACGACGTACGTGGTCATAAACTAGAACTGTCGACGTCCGGCAAATAACATTAAATTATATCAATACACCGGGACTATGTTGGGATGTCATAATAGCCTTGTGAGGAAAATGGAGATAACTTGCAATCTAAAAAGTATGAAAAGGGAGATAATTAAGTACATTACAAACAGCTTACCATTTGGCGCAAAATACCACCATGTATTTGCCATAAGCCGTAATGTTAACGTTTGGTTCCACAGCTCCCTCCCAAACTTTCGTTGGGCGAAAACGCCTGGCACATACCTTAATCAGTCCTTTTGGAGTTCCCCATTAAAATCTTGACAAGGCATGACCGATGAAATTTTGAGCTAGAAGCCCTGGAGTGTGATAGGGGTTGTCAAGGTATCTTCAGAATGTAAACAACAGCTAAATCACCCCATCAAATGGTGAAAAAAACACCAAACGTGACCTATTTAGGCTAAAATATTACACTGACAAGAAACCTCCACTCAATTACTTCACATCAATACCAAATACTCCACCAAAAACAAATTTTCCAGGACCGGAACAAATAAAACAAGACAACACATCATTTTTATTAAAAACTATATTCGAAGTGACAAAACAGAAGTTCATAATAGTGGTCTTACGCCATATATGGCAATTTTTCAAAATATATATGGCGTATATACGGTATATAGGTGAGCGTTGCTTTTAGTGCAGTTACATTTCAATCAAATGTGAAGACTCTGTCGCTAACAATCAGGTATTTATGCATCATTACAGAATAACATAAGTTATTCCTATTTTTCTCAAGGACCAGAAGTTAATGTTTAATGTGAATTCCATGCACAGCTATCTAGGCTTAGTGTATGTTTATACAAATTAAAAATATAATGTTTAAAAATTCTTCCTTCGCGTTTTCAAATGTAAACCTTTACAATGTACAAACATCAAATGCTTGTAGATATCCCCTCTCTCCTCTCATACACGTTGGATTAAAATCATAACACGATTGCTCTGGTTTCTCACATTGTACAAACATCGAATGCTTGTAAATATCCCTCCTCCCCTCTCGTACACGTTGCACTGAAACCATTACACAATTGCTCCGGTTTCTCACAATGTAAAAACATCAAATACTTGTAGATATCCCCTCTCCCCTCTCGTACACGTTGCACTGAAACCATTACATGATTGTTCCAATTTCTCACATTGTACAAACATCAAATACTTGTAGATATCCCCTTTCCCCTCTCGTACACGTTGGACTGAAACCACTGCACGATTGTTCCGTTTTCTCACATTGTATAAACATCAAATGCTTGTATATATCCCCTCTCCCCTCTCATACACGTTGGACTGAAACCATTACGCTATTGTTCCGGTTTCTTACATTGTACAAACATCAAATACTTGTAGATATCCCCTCTCGTACACGTTGGACTGAAACCATTACACGATTGTTCCGGTTTCTCACATTGTACAAACATCAATTACTTGTAAATATCTCATCTCGTACACGTTGGACTGAAACCATTACACGATTGTTCCGGTTTCTCCCATTGTACAAACACCAAATAATTGTGGATACCCCCTCTTCCCTCTCATACACGTTGGATTGAAACCATTGCACGATTGTTCCGGTTTCTCCCATTGTACAAACACCAAATACTTGTGGATACCCCCTCTTCCCTCTCATACACGTTGGATTGAAACCATTACACGGTTGCTCCAGTTTTTTTAGCTACCGGTATGTTGTTTGCCACTCTTTACAAGGCTGCATTATTTCTGTGTTATTTATCACAATATACATTGCTGCGTTGTTTACAATGATATTTATCACACTATACAATGCTGTGTTGTTTACAATGATATTTACCACAGTATACAACGGTGTGTTATCTACAATGATATTTATCACATTATACAATATTGCGTTGTTTACAATGTTATTTATCACAATATACAATGCTGCGTTGTTTACAATTATATTTACCACAGTATACAATGCTATTTATCACATTATACAATATTGCGTTGTTTACAATGTTATTTATCAAAATATACAATGCTGCGTTGTTTACAATGATATTTAGCACAATATACAATGCTGCGTTGTTTACAATTATATTTACCACAGTATACAATGCTATTTATCACATTATGCAATATTGCGTTGTTTACAATGTTATTTATCACAATAAACAATGCTGCGTTGTTTACAATGATATTTATCACAATATACAATGACGCGTTGTTTACAATGTTATTATCACAATATACAATGACGCGTTGTTTACAATGTTATTTATCACAATAAACAATGCTGCGTTGTTTACAATGTTATTTATTACAATATACAATATTGCGTTGTTTACAATGTTATTTATCACAATATACAATGCTGTATTGTTTATAATGTTATTTATCACAATATACAATGACGCGTTGTATACAATGATATTGATCAAAATAGACAATGTTGCGTTGTTTGCAATGATAATTATCACAATAGACAACTCTGAGTGGTTACAAGGTTTAGCTGTGTTATTTATCACCATATACAATGCTGTTGTTTAGCTATGTTCTTTAGTAAACTGTACAATAGTGTGTTACTTAGCTATAATGTGTATCACCCATTTCAATGTTGTGTTGCTTAGCTATGTTGTCCATCACACTGTATAATGCTGTGTTGTTTAGCTATGTTGTCTATCACACTGTAAAATGCTATGTTGTTTAGCTATGTTGTCTATCACACTGTACAATGCTGTGTTGTTTAGCTATGTTGTCTATCAAATTGTACAATGCTGTGTTGTTTAGCTATGTTGTCTATCACACTGTAAAATGCTATGTTGTTTAACTATGTTGTCCATCACACTGTATAATGCTGTGTTGTTTAGCTATGTTGTCTATCACCCTGTACAATGCTGTGTTGTTTAGCTATGTTGTCTATCACCCTGTACAATGCTGTGTTCCTTAAAATCTACCACACTGCACAATGCTGTGTTTAGCTCTGTTATCTATAGCCCTGTACAATGCTGTGTTGTTTAAACAGTTATGGAAAATTTACTTAATAAGAGAATAAAAAATACACTGTATTTCTGTTTGTTTATTTCTCATTGTACAACACCCCAAAAAAGGGTTTATGTAGCATAATTTTTCTTTAAATGAAAAAGAGTGCTTCATTTGTTTTGAAAGTTTGACTTTTTTGTCTGTCCAATGGTAGAAAATTGAATTATAAAGAAATATATATGACGAAATTAAATAAAATGAGGCAAACTTTTTCTTTCCAAATTTTCGTCTTAAAAATATGAAGTCTTTTGGAAGATTAGATTTCGCGAAATTAGTTATAAATCTTACATATCTGAAGTAGGCGTTTAATGACATTCTAGCCGTCAAGGCATTATTTTTACGTTTCATACGAAGTATAGGAAATTCTGCAACACATTTATATATTTCTGAAGAACAATGATATGTTGATTATTGTCTTCTGAATCCAACAGAACAAGTTATATTTAACAAAATTTATTTTTGGAGTACCTTTTTTTAAAATTACGCCATCGATGTCAACAAAACGACACATAGTAAATTATTTCTGGAGATTTGGAGCATTTGATGGAGTATTTCTAAAGAGTGGTTGTCAATTCAGTCTGAATCAGCAGGTGATTGAGGCAGTACACAGATTATAGGGTACAGTGTGAGATTAGGGTTACTTTACTGATTACTTGAACTACAAATTAACATATTGCAACAAAACACAACAATCCTGTTAATCTCTTCCTAGTCTGTCACCATCACACATTTGAAAGTTAAATTTTACACAAAGAGGAGAAAACATCAAGAGGTCCAACAAGACCTTAACATAAACAATGACTGTTTATTTGAATTATTTACACAATTTCCAGTTGTTTATTATAGTCTTGGCAATTGACTTATTATATATAATCTGACATAGGCAATATATATATATAACATATCTATATTATTGTAAAAAATAATAATATCAAACACCGTAGGTCAATATGCCCAGCACATAAAATATATAATGGTATAATTGAGCAAAGTTCAGTTGGATATTAAAATATAAATCCTCCATTTGAGCAACATTGCAATGCCCTTGTTGCATATAACTGAGCGTCATAGGACACCTTTATATCCTTATACAACTATTAATGTAGGAGCCTAGGACCTGGGCGCTCAAACAAACTATACATGAGTATTACTTTTATATCCACAAACGAGTATGTGCGATGATTTTAATACACACTCAAATGTTATAATATTGAGCAGCACTCGTTAGGCCTACATGCTGCACTGTCTCACATAATAGCCTTGTTTTTCAACAGTAATTGATGGGTGTATAACATGACAATATGTAGAGACCCATCTACAAAAACTCACCAAATACACTTTCTAATCTGCAGTGGTTTAATTTACTGTGTTTACAGCTATTCACTGTTCACCTAAATACCTGTACGTAAAATTCTTCCAGAAGGAAAATCAAACATTCGAAATCTGTCAAAACTCTGGACAAATGTGTAAATTTATGTAAAAAATAAATAATTGGAAATGTACAACATCAGATGTCTTCCCAATTGGGAATTCCTCTGCTTGGACAAATACCTGCAATACATGTAACCAAGGTGTCGTCACGTGATAGATTTGTTATTGAATGAAAACTATACAACTGTTGTTATGCGTTTCACACCTCACGCTCTGATAAAACATATTCATGTTTGTCAAAGCAACTCAGTGAACTTAATTAAGATTTGTTGTTTTCAATTGTTGGATGTCTTCATCGTGAATGTCGCCTTCGTTGTGAGATACTCAATCGTCACCTGTTGTCTTAAGCATGCCCTTTTCTGGGATTTGGATTGTAATTTTTTCTTCTATACTAATTCCTAATTTACTAGTCAGTTTAGAAATTTTTACAACTATGCCAAGCGCCACAGAACTAAAGAGACACAGACTTCCGGCGATATAAAACGATATGTTATAGCTTCCTGTTGCGTCATTAATAAGACCTGAAACAGAAATATACATGTTTTAGAAAAGATGTATAGAGCTTATGTCTTGTTTTGCCACACCAACTCTAAAAATATTGATTTCTACCATTAGCCACGACTGATCGATAACATTTCAATAACACAAGGCAAATTCACAGTTAAAAAATATTCAATTTTATTTCTATCTCCTACAACAGACAGTTTGAAAAACAAATCCTGAATCAATTACTCGTATGTCACCAAAGACAAAATCCTGAATCAATTACTCCGTATGTCACCAAACAAACGAAAGTTAGGACCAATGTTCCAATTAAGATATAGCTACAGATGTAAAGATGTGGAACCATTTGTCTAGGTAAGGTATAGCTACAGATGTAAAGATGTGGATCCACTTGTCTAGGTAACGTATAGCTACAGATGTAAAGATGTGGAACCATTGTCTAGGTAAGGTATAGCTACAGATGTAAAGATGTGGAACCATTTTTCTAGGTAAGGTATAGCTACAGATGTAAAGATGTGGAACCACTTGTCTAGGTAAGGTATAGCTACAGATGTAAAGATGTGGAACCATTTGTCTAGGTAAGGTATAGCTACAGATGTAAAGATGTGGAACCACTTGTCTAGGTAAGGTATAGCTACAGATGTAAAGATGTGGAACGATTTGTCTAGGTAAAGTATAGCTACAGATGTAAAGATGTGGAACCACTTGTCTAGGTAAGGTATAGCTACAGATGTAAAGATGTGGAACCACTTGTCTAGGTAAGGTATAGCTACAGATGTAAAGATGTGGATCCACTTGTCTAGGTAAGGTATAGCTACAGATGTAAAGATGTGGAACCACTTGTCTAGGTAAGGTATAGCTACAGGTGTAAAGATGTGGAATCACTTGTCTAGGTAAGGTATGGCTACAAATGTAAAGATGTGGAACACTTGTCTAGGTAAGGTATAGCTACAGGTGTAAAGATGTGGAACCATTTGACAAGGTAAGGTATAGCTACAGATGTAAAGATGTGGAACCACCTGTCTAGGTAACGTATACCTACAGTTGTACAGATGTGGAACCATTTGTCAAAGTAAGGTATAGATACAATTGTAAAGATGTGGAACCACTTGTCTAGGTAAGGTATAGCTACAGATCTAAAAATGTGGAACCACTTGTCTGGGTAAGGTATAGCTACAGTTGTAAAGATGTGGAACCAATTGTCTAGGTAAGGTATAGCTACAGATGTAAAGATGTGGAACCACTTGTCTAGGTAAGGTATAGCTACAGATGTAAAGATGTG
>JAQQZZ010026145.1:0-10925 GCA_030265115.1 Mopalia vespertina | reverse complement strand
GGTAATGTCATCCAAATTATAGGAATGTCAGATTTATCACTGGGTTTATTAAACGGGCCAAATTTGGGAGTGAATTGTTTTATAAGGCGATTAGCAGTTGCTTTTGAATAACCATTCCAAGAAAGAAATTTCATAATTGTGTTTACTTCAATTTTGAAAAATTCTGAGTCCGAGCATATTTTATATACTCGAGAAACTAGAGATCTAACCCAAGCTACCTTCATATACCATGGCTCAAAACTATCAAAGTGTACATACTTCTGATGATGGCAAAATAAATCGCCGAAATATTGAGTTCTAGATAAGTTTATCGTTCTTCGGAGTTACACTACTCTTGGACTATAGCTAGAATGTTGTTTGTAAGATAAACGATCGAAAGGCAAATGTGAACTTTAGGCTTCGGTGAAGTGGACAAAGTATTCGAATGATAGGCTTAAGCTTCCTTGTTGACCGAACAAACAATTTCATAGAAATAGTCACGGGATAAAATATAAAACAAGGTATCTCAGGTACGGTATAATATCTGGGACTACATAGGGCGTACTATTGTATAGACGAATGCAGTTGTATTTAAAGGTAATTCACAATTTAATTATAATTAGATCAACATTCTATCTGTTCTTTAAATCTTGACCCACTTAACATATTAATTCAATTTCGGCTTTTCCGTAAAAAGTAATAATTTAATTATTTGATTATATCAGTCTGCCACATAACTAACTGGGGCGAAAAACATGGCGCATGTTTTCCCCAAAGCTTTTAGACTGAGTTTTAAACAAAAGCAGACAATACTTGATGTTCACCAAATGATACAAAGAGTGAATTCACAAACTCTCGGGAATATTGATAATAGATATCATTTCGAAGAGGATTAATGGGCTATTTTATAAAATATGAAAACAACCACCAAGGGAGTGGAGATGTTGTCGCGCGTTAAATCCATAGTTATGTGACGTCATGCAGACTATTTGAATTTATTCTCAATGATTGGTTAGCTTTGTACACATATCCGATAAGTACAATTGGATTTACTCTATAGGGCTATGCACAAGTAGGCGCCATATTGAATAGTGACGTCATTCGATCCGGAGTTCGGCGAAGCGAATTCGAGGCTTTTATTGCCAGCGAGGGATTTCCCTCTCGTATGAGAAAACTATGAAGAATATCACTGCGTAATAGATATATTTCAATGGGAAAATGTTTTGTCTTCATTGTCTACTGATTTTTACTGTTTATTTGGTAAAATTAGAGGCTTTAAAGGATATTCCCTTGGGAACAGTACAAAAGTGAAAAGAGATTCCCCGTCTTTAACTCGTAGATATGACATGTAAACAATTTCTCATTGGGACGGAACTTTTACAATATACATTTACAGTAAACTGTATGTATCGGCTATATGTTTACAAAGCTAAATGATTTGTGTGAATGTTATGTTTTTTCTGTCTTATTTATAGTGGCTAATATTAACAAGAAGGTTTTGCAACAATTCATAATTTGCTACACATAGCGATTGTATTATATAACCACCCTTTGCATATAAAATTAACCGCGCAAGTTGGCCTGTACACAGGCAGTATATAAAAATTTTCATTGGACTCCAACCATACACCGTCTGAGCAGAAAATCGCTTTGCGGTTGGCCGCGGCAGACAGCTACGACAAGATATAGAATGTTGACTTTTTGCTGTTTGAAGGCATCCCTATTACCATATGCACACAACGCAGCACCATTTCCAACGTGCATGTACTGGCATAAAGTGAATTAATACAACCATTGTATTTCATACATATAAATTATCTTAAATATATTAAACACTGGAATCCCGGCGCTACACCGCATACACATTTACTTGTACGACCTTTCGGTCCTCATACCGGGTCTTTCTCGAGTGAATACAAACATAAAATAAAAATACGATCTTAGCCAATAAGAGTATGTTTTGGTGCCGATACGACATGATGCGACCATGGGAACATTTGTTATAATGATATTATTTATGTTCCAATGCCTCTATTACTTTCTTTCAAGTCACAAAACTAATGTGACGTCACATCCTTTATCATATATTATTGATTAATGTTCCTGTGCTCGCCTTATATGTCATCTTGGCACCTTCAAAAACTCTGATTGGCTATGGTCATATACAAATAAATGTTTACAAGGCGCAGGAGTACGTGTCTTTAATTTATTTCATACAACCCCCGCATGAGTCTTAAACAGAGTAGGATTTAGATGGAGAGAGGTCCTATACGCTTTTCCACTTGTGAGACCCCTACAAGCATGTCTAAGGCCTATGACATTTTCTAAAAAATTATAAGCCTTGGCTTTTGAGACCCTAGGCGTAAGCCTGTTCGGTAAATCCGGCACTGGTCTTAAACAATAAAAATGTCATTGATTATCTTGTTTATATTTTGAAGGTGAAGTCATTCTTATTCACTATGGGGTTTTGTACCACGTTTGGAGCACTGTTTTCAAAAACCTGGAGAGTATATAAAATATTCTCAAATAAGAAAATGAAGAAAGTAGTAAGTATTGATCAATTAATGACTAAATAACTAGCACTGTGGGAATTAAACGTGGTAAATTTAGTTTCGAAATAACTCAGAGGAAAGTCATGAATTCGTTTTGACTCAATGTTTTGGTTTATTCATCAACCATGATGAATGCTAAGCGAAAGTAAGCCGAAGCGTGGAGTCAAACAATAATTCATCATTCGGTTGATTGGTCAAAGCAAGCTGATAGTTGACCAATAAGCCGACTCTGGAATTATTCAAACTGAGCAGTGTTCCGTTTATGTCATTAGATTGGCCGGGTTCAAGGGTATTTCATTTCTATGGCGGCGGTGTATCCAACATTTATTGCTCTACAGTTACCCGGCAAGAACATGTGAAGTGTTTTGTTCCGTTGGAAAATTAATTCTCCTCCAATGCAAAGTAAATCAGTATGTTTGTTCTTGTTTTTATACTGCCCTCGGCCCGCTTTTGTCTGTATCCGCTGACAAAAAAGCGATCGTCTTTCGAGGATGGCCAGAACAAGATCACTTCGAAGGCAACCAATCAGGTCATGTCATTTGGGGCGTTTCTGACTGGAGTTGTCGGATCTAGAATGAACTATATTTCTATTGGAACGCAGCAACATCAAAACATAAACAACAGTTAGTTTTCTTAACAAATAATTTTTTCCGGGTAATATTATGCAGTTATCGTCTTTTGGTGCGATCTAAACCGAGTTATACAGACCTTAGTGGTTATATTGACCGAGAACGGAAGTCATGGTCTATATGGCTATTATCTATTTATTTATATTAGTTTGCGTCTACAGTGATTGGTTAAGGTCTATATATAACTATTAGTTATTGATCTATTGCGTTATTACCCTTAATATGCGTGTTTCGGAACATGTCATGTCAATGTCGAGGTTTCCTCGTATTAGTTAAGTGGGTCGATCACACTCGGAAGTCTTCAATGCATTGACCAGATCATCTTGGACGTCAGACGACAATCGCTATAATGACATGCATTTGTTTCATATGAGCTGATAAACATAATCCGCCTTGTGTGGATATATCACAGTTTTCATTTGTTTTGGGTACCGAACATATGTACTGTTCAACTAAATTTGCGGATTCTAACCATATTAAATTTGCTAGATTTTTTAAGCTGGTAAATAGGCTTCTAGGGTCAGTAGATCGAAAGGCGATAAGTGGCTCGCCAGATTAAATCACGTATAGAGGATTAAAGATAGACCTTCAACACGACGTGATGTCATCTAAGTAGATAGTTAAATTTAATAGGGCTTCAAGCAGCCGGCCGCTAGGTCCAGTTGCTCGAAAGAGTATAAGTCGCTGACACCAGATTAAATCTCTATTAGTGGATAGGAGATAGACCTTCAACATGGCGTGATGTCATCTAATAGCAGATGCAATTTAATAGCGCTCCGGACAGTCGGCTCTTGGCGAATAAAATGTAAGCCTACCATTCATACATCTATCACGCCCTGCTTAGTGACAGCAACGAGAACTCGCGAGGATAATCTAATTTTTTAAATTTCTGATTGGATTCTCACAGTCTTTATCCAGGGAGGATCTCCGGACAGCCGTTTGTTAAGCAAATAAAAGCGTCTCATCGCCGCTGTCTCATTTGCTTAGTCCCCTTTTGTTTCGATCATGTTGCAACGACGGCTGTACGTATCTTGGAAAACCTAAAGGACGTCAGTCAAAAAAATGCCTTCTGACAACCGGAAATGAATGTCTTCGGTTCAGCGATTATTGGTTTTGGCTGGCCGATTCATTCATAAGAAATGTGATTTGTGTGTAACAAGAGGAAGGGTTTGTACGTGCATGTGGATTGCATGCGTGACCAGTGGTCATTCGAAAGGGGATACGTGCCGCCAGGAAATGACATTTAAGTCAGCTTTGTTTAGAAAACCCGTCTGAAGTGGAGTCGTGATATGCACCTGGGGCCGGTCCACTATTAGCGATTTAATCTGGTGTAAGCAACGTATAGCCTTACGAGCATCTTGGCCCCTGGTGCCCATGATGTCGAAGATATTTGTAGAATCTCTAATCATATTTGTTTTACGTATGCTAACTAAAACGTCACCCATAACGGTGTACGACCCCATTGTCTACAGGTCTGAAGATCCGGATATATGTCCCCGCTGGACCCTCTTTTAACATCAAAATAATCAGGTTTCGTTACAGTTGAATTACTCTGATCTGCCGGCAACATCCACAGGAATGTAATGCTGCCCTAATCGAGGTAGTATACAGACCTTAGCTAACAACCGAAGACTATTCCGCAAAGTGATAAAGACCTTATCCAATCTCTGAAGCCTTTACGTTTCCTTCCTTGAGTTCCACCGTTTAGAAAGGCAACCTTTGAAATATGAGAAGGGAGAGAACTTTCTATAATCCGGATACAATTTTTCATAGACAGTCGAACTCTAGACATCGGAGACCAATAACATTTTCTGCATTATTATAAGGCGCATTCGACTGGACGTTTTCGTTAAGCCGATGTCTAGAAATTTGTTAGACTGGTTCATTGGTGAATTTTCGTTCAGTACGTTAAGTGCTAATCCCCCCCCCCCCCCCGTTATTCGAACAAGAGTTCAGTTGACATAAAACGAACAAAAATCGTAGGCAACGGCTTCACCGTCCTAAACGAAAACCACCAGTCGAATGCGCCTATTGTCTTAGTTTCAAATAATGAAATTTTAAATTTTTCCTTGAATTAACAAATAGAAAATTTTGGATCGTCAACTTCTAACGGTGGTTGCCATTTTACTTGGAATTGAGCTGAGTATACACGTATTAAAAGAAATTCTGGATCCAGTCCACGTGGAGACAATGGAACTCTACACAATGGTAAGTTATATCATTTTTCTTGTTCAAGGGCGTGTGCAGAGAACTCGGCTGAGTAAATTTTTTTTTTCTGCACTCATTGTGTGAGAAAACAAAGAAAGTCTACACAATCGTAAGCATAATATCGGCGAGTAACACAATAATGTCTAGATCTTGAACGCATTTCCATAATGGAACTCAACATATTGCATATGGGACAGATGTTATGTACAAGACTGAGTTAGGGGCCTATGTTATTTCCCCTGGAAACAGTGCATGTGAAAATAATGGTTTCCAACGCGAGATGGAGTTGTCACTTTTTTGCACTGAAATCAATATATTTGGAAAAAAATGGAACTATTCAGATTGGCGAGTAATGAAATTTTGTTCTTGTGTGAGCAATGGTACTCCACTGCAAAGTAATGCCGATCCTTTTGCACCTAGTGTATCTAAAATCATGTAGTTACTAAATGTTATCATTTTTGGATACTTTGTATGTATCTGGACCATGTAGTGAACCATTTTTATTCCGCCATTTACGACCATATAAATACTGGACATAATCCGTGTCTGTTTTGGATATCCGTGTATGTCGTGGAATCATCGATATGGGATACATTGGTGTGTTTTGGGTATAATCAATGTCGTGAGCATTAGTATTTTATAATGAAGCGTCACTGTGAAGTCAGATACATATTTTGTCAGGATTTTGTCGGTTTCTTAAAAAAATCTACAACAAGACACTTCACAGGCGAGTACAAATCTTTAAACAACATCATTTGAATGCTGAAATAGAAAAACTAGATTAATTAAAAGTAGAGAACTGTATCGTGCCGTCCATTGAGTAAATTACCGGGTTTCTCTTTATGTATACTTGCGAGTGAAAATTATGTTTAAGGCTTAGCTGAACAGGTAAATAAGTTTTGAAATAGGATGAAAAATATGAATACATGTTTTCAGTTTAAATGCCCAAATCCATTATCTATGCGATTTCAACAGTCAAAGTAATAGTTTGGCAAGATACGTCTATATATAGTACATATTTCACATATGTGTCTTCAAGAGGGAATTTATTCTAGCATTCCACATTCAATTGTCTAATTTTTTATTTCTAAAAACATTATAGGTTGATACAGTTGATCTTGATAAAGTCTACCGAGTCCAAGTAGACGTGTGCCGGTCTACAAACAGCATTTACTTCATGTCGGCCCTATACGCTGTTAATGGAATTCTTCTTGTATTCGGAGCTTTTCTAGCATACGAAAGCAGGAAGGTATGGAGTATAGTTCAATAATGGGTGTTTTCATATGTCTGTCTTTATATATTTACGATAACGCCGTTGGTTTTGGAAATGGCAAGGTGGTTTCTATTAGCTTTCCTACTTGTTCTCCATCATACACTAGTCATTTGCTTGTTTAATACGTGTAAGTAAACTTCAATACGGCAACGAACAAGGAAATATATACCAGGCTTTATTTACATAAAGGATTCATTTGATGTCTATGCCTGGGTAAATTCTTTTTGATCTAAATATCAATGTCTTTTCAATTTTATGCATGTATACATGGAATGGTCGTGGCATCTTTACTTTTCCCTCAAAGCGATCTAAGCCTAAGTTGATTGTTATGACTATAACGTCACAATACCCACAGTATTGGTCGCCATGACAATTAAGATGAAACTAGACTTAGATCGCTTTGTGAAACGGATCCCTGTAACAAAATGTATTCTTATATTGTTCCATTGCAGTTTAATGGTATATTAATTTATGACATTTTTGTACTGCCGGTTACTAATGGACAACCGGAAGTATAATCGATAAAAGCCACCATCGGATCTCCGAAAACCTTCCCGTTATATCTAAAGGCGGCATACGGTATTGCCACACTGTTGTATGTGCGGTATACAAAGAAAAGGTTTGCCAGACCAGGTCACCACAGACGGATCCAGGATGCGGTTATTGTTTGTAACGAGATGTTCTCTTTTGTCTTGTAACAGGTTAAATTGGAAGCTTTGAATGACTCGTATCACGTTGCTATTTGTGTGTATAACGCGGCCATATTGAGCGGAGTGGGTGCTGTTGTTTCCCAGGTGCTAACAGACCAGATTACTGTTCTCTATGGAATGGTGTCGGGGTTTATACTGGTCGGTGTCACAGTCACTCAACTTCTGCTATTTGTACCTAAGGTATATTTAGCTTGTCTCATATATTGTATCAACCAGCTATCTTTGGTAGATTTGCTGTTCTAGATTGCGTTGTGAGCTGTTTGTCAAATGTTAATCCTTTACAGCAACTAAATATCGTTTTCGGTGCAAAACATGTAAGACACATTTATGATGCCATAGACGTGACAGCTACTTCTCATCGCGATCACAACATGCAATAGTTAAAAACTGTAAAAGCATGTCATGTCCAGAAAAAAATGACAACTCAATTTGATAACCTGACCGACCGACCAAATGACCGCCCGACAACAGAGTGAAGAACAACTTCGCGACCATAAGTCTTCATGTTATATGCCATGAACCAGAAACCGGATGTCGCACGGAAGTAAGCGATCGTGTTAATCATCCTCCTGATTGTGAGCAAAGTTTTAGCCAAAGCTTTTGCCAAGAAGGTTGATTTGCTGGTCTTCATTGCCGTATTTGAAGTTATTCCACTTGTATGAAGGCCGTCACCCCCTATGACAAACCGACTTGGCGAGACCATACTTTAAAATTGCTCAATTCCTTAGTTTTACTGGAGACAACTTTGAAAGACCACGAAAAAATTATTTTGATCTCAATAAGTCGCCGCCCAGTCCCAGCCGAATCCTATTGGATACCCAGTTGTAACATTATCATTTTATAGTGCTTTAGATCTTTTCTATTGTTAGTAGGCTTTACACCTTGCTACATTTGTTAGCTATTTATTTTGTTCTCTTCCAGATTCGCCATTTGAATGACGATATCACTAGCGTGATGCCTGTATCTGAGGGACAAAGTGGAACCACTGGTCCTGTATACGAGATTTCTACAGACAAGTCCTCGCGATTACGTTCAACAACGACTGCCAACAGCCAATCGTAATGCAGTTTCCATCACCCAATGAGAAACGATCAACGGGTGTCACCGGCAAAGCATATAACGAGTGTTCTGCACCTAATGGTATATATACGGCACTCAAGCATTTAACTCAACTACATCCTTTGGCAGACCCCGTCTCTCAATCCTGATTATAAAGCGACGTTACCGATTGACTGCCCGAAAACTTATTGGCACCAAACAGGCAGCGAGACTCAGCTAGTCACGTGAATTTATTCACGTTCCTAGATAAGAGACTCTAATGCCCGTTTTTGATCGCTTGATCCTTGTTGATGTTGAGCGTCAAGGGGAGTACCGGATTATTCTGGTTTAAGATGTGCAATCCACCAAGGGTTCTTGTGGGAAGTGGCTCCGGATAAAACCTTCATCTGCCTTTAAATTATCTCATCCACTATTCTCTTCTATTATCTACATATAAATATATCTGTTACGAAGAAGCTGTTCTCAAAAGATTTTGTTTCGTTGGTTACTTTACCAGACAGGCTGATTTTCATCAACAAGTTACGAGGGCAAACTCTTCCAGATCAATTTGTGGTAAAATTGACAATACAATATACAGTAAGGGAAATATGTACTCACAAACTGCAGGAGAAATGTCCTCAGCCTTCTCTGACTCCAGGTAGACCAATAATATCAGATTGTGGTTCTGAATCTAACCAAGCATGGAACTTTCTGATTACAACCTCAAACCAATTACCAACAGTTTTATTGAAAATAACGTTTTTTTTCTAAAATCCAGGTTGATAAAGACGTCATAGTAGCGACGCTTGTCGTAGAATATGTGTGCACTGATATAGATATTAACCACGGACTTCATGCTGTTAAAAATATATTTTTTGATCGGTATCCCTACCCTCATCATCCGACTACGGAGATATTGAAATTATTGGAACACAGTTTGATATATAATGATTTAGAGTTCAATAGCCAATTATACCAGCAAACTAAGGGTTGTGTTATGGGCAAAATGTTTAGCCCCAAAGTCGCGTCCATCTTTATGACAGAGTAGGAATACGAAGCCCTTGGAACAACCCCTACTTTATGTTCGATATCTGGATGGCATATTTATCGACCGGGGGTATTTCAGAGATGATCTTGATCTCTTCATGATCACTCTTTATCGGCATGACCGTAACATTTAACTTCAGCTTACTATCAGCCTGGATAGTGTAGATTTTTTAAATTATTACGGTGTACAAGAGCCGTAATTTAGATGAACCAGCAATTTTTGATTTTATGGTATTCTTTAAGCCCACAGATACCCACCACCTACTCAATGTTCATTCTCCTCAAAATTTAAGGGATAAGGCCTCCTTTGTTGGGGAACAAACTATAAATATATATTATTTCGAATCCCGGTGGAGGCAAGCAAATTTTTCTCTCTTCATTAATTCCAAATATATATTATTTGATAAGCATTTTATAACTATGAACTATGATTCAGAAAATGTGGTATATTTCATCACTTGTAAGAAGTGTCTGAAAAGATCATTTTGAAATACCGCCGGTTGAAAAAAGGAAACTCAACTTCTTCAGTTGGAAGAGGAAAGCAAACGGAAACATTACTGGATTAAACTCTTCAAACAATGTATCCACTGGGTTTCAAAGGGGAACCATGTAAATAAAGACATAATTCATTTTTTATTCCAATATGACCAGCCTATCACCCAGTTGATTAGTGTTCTTATACAGGAATATCAAATTCTTGTATCTGAAATGTCTACTCTTCTCTCACAACAACCAATTTGAGCATACAGGAGAAACAAAAATCTAAAGGACCTACTGGTTAAGGCGAAATTTCCCTCTGTATCAGACAGGTTTGTAACTCCCATTCTCCTGAGCGGTCACATTCCTTGTTTAATTTCTATTTCTTTGAAATATCAGTTTGCAGGGTGATCTTATCTAAATCCATGTCGAATATCTTGTTTGCTACATACCTATCACATATTCTCTGTACCATGTAAATGGTCAGTAGCTTATTTTGAGATGCCTGCAGGTTACCCGTTACAACTCAAGATTGGAAGTTTCTAAAACATAAAATGATTCATCGGTTTTAATTACTAGACATCACTGTGCCAGAGTGTTTAATTTTTAGAAATACATTTTATGTGGATGTTTATATTTGGGCGTTTTTTGTTGTTTTGTTTCGGGTTTATCTATTTTATTGTTATTATATTGGCATCTCGCATTAGCTGGAGGCAACTTATATTAGCTGAGGTCGTCTCGTGTTACCTAGAGCAATATGACATTAACTGAGGTCATATCGTATTTATTGTTGTCCTCTTAGATGAGACCCTATCGTATAAGATCAGGCAATATCATGTTGGCTGACGTCATATCCTAATGACTCATTCTAAAATAAAATCGATTCTACTTCCTTTACGGCGAGACACTGACCTATATAAAGTCTATTTATATATGTCAAAGAAAATAGATTTCACGTACATGAATCTGATTGGGTAACTTATAAGATCGCTTGGTCCCTTGTCTCTTTGTG
>JAQQZZ010026134.1:0-10926 GCA_030265115.1 Mopalia vespertina | reverse complement strand
GACACAACACAGAGGGCCTCTAGGTAACACAGACTGACAAACCCAAAACAAACAGATATACCATGAACACCAGTCAGACACAACACAGAGGGCCTCTAGGTAACACAGACTGACAAACCCAAAACAAACAGATATACCATGAACACCAGTCAGGCACAACACAGAGGGCCTCTAGGTGACACAGACTGACAAACCCAAAACAAACAGATATACCATGAACACCAGTCAGGCACAACACAGAGGGCCTCTATATGACACAAACCTACCATGAACACCAGTCAGGCACAGAGGGCCTCCAGGTCTAAATACAAAATACAAAAATTGAAGCGTTACATGGTGGTAGTCGACACACAAAGCACAAAATACTTCAAAAACCTGGAAATCATACATTGGTTCAGTCAATCATTACAGACCCAAGCTTCCTAGAACAGATGTGTCTTATGTGTTTGAATCATCTTTTAACTGTATTCTGAAACATCTACAGTTAAGAAAGTGGAGTCATTTGAGACACTTCTAGGTCACAATCATAGGGAGTCAAAAATATTAAGTGTATGGTGTAAAAAAAAGATTCAATGGCATTTCACTTATATGATGACAAATTGTCCATTCCTTGCTTAAATACAGTGGAATACTAAAAGGAAACCTCGCAAAATCCACCCTGGACTGGATGATCAACAAATGGACTTGAACGGTATATCAAGGTAGAATTAGTAGACTACCCATTTAGCCACAGCAGAAAAAATAACAAAAACAACAATACTTAAATTAATATGATAACATGGTGTACAGATGGTATTTTCTCCCATCATTCATTACAAGAGAACATTACACATTTTGACAATAAAAACAGATAACATACACTTGAAGCAAGATACAAATCTGCAACTCATACTTTGAGTGTATTTATGGAAAAATATGTTTGTTTGTTTGTTTGATTGTGGTTTTACGTCATACTCAAGGGTATTTCACTTATATGATGACATGCCAGCCCAATTGGTGAAGGAAACCACCCTTGACATCACTGGAATCAAACAAAGACAAAATGGGACAAATACAGGACAATAACAGGACGCAATACAGACACCACAAACAGATCGGCTTCCTGTTCCCCTTTAGCTCTGAAAGCACCGGGGCAACATTAAGCTCCCTTCAATCACTTGCTGGAAAGATATGAAACACAGTCGTCCAGAAAATAAAATATATAATTTCTCCGCTCTGAAAACGGAACGTTATACAGCTAAACCACAGCAATGTCAGTGTCAACAAACAATAACAAGACAGGTCCCTTTAACGGAGATTTTTTTAACAAAATTGAAAAAAATCAAAATGTAAAAATAAAATTCATATTGTACCATTAAACTCATAGACTTATCCAAATCAGCTTTTTGTCCAAATGTCACCTTGGAGTTATCTCCACTTTGAAGCTCTTCAATGTGTTTTCTTGAAGCATTATCCCCAAAAAGAATAAATGGACATCGGGGAGGTTTTCTGTAATCAACAAGGAGAAGAAATAATGTCAGAATTCAATCCTTTGAAAATAATTTTTTTTTTTTTTTGATAAAGAATTTCTTGCTTTTGACATTCTTAAAACAGATACTTATTGAATGGTAAAGACAACATATGGCATCAGTAAAGGACGCCAGTATGGTGGCGGAAGCCAGCTCATGGGTGGAGGAAGCAAGTTTATAGGTGGAGGAAGCCAGCTCATGGGTGGAGGAAGCCAGTTTATTGGTGGAGGAAACCAGTTCATGAGTGGAGGAAGCCAGTTTATAGGTGGAGGAAGCCAGCTCATGGGTGGAGGAAACCAGCTCATGGGTGGAAGAAACCAGCTCATGGGAGAAGGAAGCCAGCTCATGGGTGGAGGAAGCCAGTTTATAGGTGGAGGAAGCCAGCTCATGGGTGGAGGAAACCAGCTCATGGGTGGAGGAAGCCAGCTCATGGGTGGAGGAAACCAGCTCATGGGTGGAGGAGGCCAGCTCATTGGTGGAGGAGGCCAGCTCATGGGTGGAGGAAACCAGCTCATGGGTGGAGGAGGCCAGCTCTTGGGTGGAGGAAACCAGCTCATGGGTGGAGGAAACCAGCTCATGGGTGGAGGAAACCAGCTCATGAGTAGAGAAAACCAGTTTATGGGTGGAGGAAGCCAGTTTATGGGAGAATGAAGCCAGTTTAGAGAAAAATGAAACCAACTTATGAGAAACTGGGTATAAAAATGTCACTTAGAGAAAAAGATGGCTATGAGCAATTACAATGAGGTATTCACTCAACAAACGCTCAATATAAGACAGACCTTTTGAGTTGACTTGATTCAGACACCAGTCCATGTTTGAAATATGTGAACAGCGCCTGGATGCAACATAAATAAAAATAATGAGGGATTATTTAAAGAATATCATATTAATATAAGTATTGAGGACTGATTGTCTGATTTATTGATTGTCTGACTGATTGCTAGCTTGTTAAATAATGTGTCAAAACTGTAGTTTTGAGTTAACACATTCAGCAACAGAGTGACTTCTCCATGAGAGAGAACTTTGTCCCTTTGCAGCTAGGGAGGGTAAATCAGAGATGTCTAACACTGCCTGGCAATATTCACAATATAACAAATGAACATTTAAATGTTAATAAAACCATATGGCTTTCGCTATTCAACAGCTTGGGCTTCAACATCATATATCAAAAATCTTGTATGGAACTTTTGACGCTGCGATGTCCAAAATTATAAGAGATCAATTCGAAAGAGTCAATCTCGATCAGAACTGAGATCCCTCAGACCTTGATTGTCCGGAAAATTCATAATAAATTATTAATGAACACTTTAACTGTGAAATTAATGTTACCTCTCCAACATAGGCTTCTGTGAGTTTGTCAAATTCTTTATCTGAGCTGAAAGAAAGGCAAGAAAAAAAGATTGTGAGGTGTTAATAATAACAAGAGAGCCCGACTTATCAAACAATAATATGAATAAAATAAAATATAAAAATAAATCTTTCCAACTGTGGAAGACAGAATATTGCAAGCAGGAATTGAAAGAAGTCCCAACTACATTTCAAGCCACTTAAATGTCAGTAGACAGCATTGCCTACATGTGTGTCATACTAAACCAATTATGTTTTAATGAATGTAGTTGAAGGTATAAGTCTATAGAAATGAAACTCATACTCATAAACTCATACCTTCAACCTTCAGCCAATTACTCACAACAACCACCAAAAATAAGTCTATAGAAATGAAACTCATTTTTGGTGGTTGTTGTGGGTAATTGGCTCAGGAAAACCCTGTAAACTCAAGCAACGTAGCCTACACTGTGCTGCCAGGTAATATTTACCATTTTCCAAAGAACAGTATTAAATAATCAAATAAAACAACTAATATTCAGCAAAAATATCCATCATTTGCATCCAAGGAGTGTATGCTTTGTGATTACCCGGCAGTCCCTATACTAAAGGTAATTTCACTCCAGTCAAGAATAGAGTTAATAATGAATTTTCTTGATGTTAAATATTTTTCTAAGATCCACCCTCATCCAAGCTTAATTGTGAATTACACTGCCAAAGAGAGACAACTGCCTCATCTGTAGTTGAAGTCGAGCTGCTTTTGAAGATAAAAGAAGAAAAAAAATTCCCCTCAAATCACAGGATCTCGGAGAGATGTGCAGGATGGGAAGGAAGCCTTGAGGGGTCACAGTTGCCATCCCTGGATGTTCTAAATACTTAAAACAAATTATTGTCTGGGTTTTTTTTCATTATGTAAGATATGAGATCTCCCATCCTGTTATTACTGCCAACAGACTTTTGTTTATAAAAAAAGACAGGGTTTACAAAGTATACTCGGCCTTATATAGGTCCATAGGATGGGATTACAAGTCTCGTTGAATCAGGTAGATCAGCTGATGGCATGAAACAATATGCATTGTGACCGTGACTAGGCAGAGGCCAAGTAAAGAAGAATATAGGATGTTCATGAAAAATGAACTCATAAAATCATAGAGTATGTGGCAAATGATCTTCTTGTGATTAAACCTTACTCAAGAGTCAAGAATATACAATTTTACATTTTAGATCTGAAGAGGCATTATGAAAAACTTAACTTACATATGAACATCCAAGGAGTCTAGGAAGTTAGTCCACTGCCTCTCAAATAACGGCACGTGCTAAAAAATTCAATCCATAAAGTAAAGAAAGTGAGCCAGACAGCAGTGTGCAGGTATCTTTAACATTTCTTCAGCCCATTGTAATGAATACATTTCTAAATTAAATCATGTTTGTATATAGTATGCAAGGAAAATACTTAAAATTTCTTTCAAACAATCTAACTAGACTTACATTAGCTATTGGAGTATGATCTATGACAAAACAATTTTGCACAAGAAAAATAATATCATCAGACATTTCAATGCCATTTCAAGATTCACATCTATTTTAGTTGGTATAGAAAACAGCATAAGTGATCACCAAAAAATGGATGTGTATTATAATTTCACAAAACATTTATGCTTACCTTTGTTATCAAAGTTTCCATGGCAACAGGGTCCATAACACTATATAGATGTTCAATTTCTCTTCCAACATCTGCCACCTAATTGAAGTGAATTGAATTGAATTTATTCACCAAAAACGTTACAGAATATATTGTACAGACCACAATAGAAATTATTTGTCAGGAATAAAACTCCAGAGAGCTTCATCTATCCCCAATTAAAATCATTGTAAAAACGTTATATTAGTGAAATGTAGAAATATGAATTTGAGTAAAAACAAAAACCAATTAGGAAATAGAGATTTTTCTTTGCTTCGTGGGAAATGACTCTGATTGCAGGCCCTGCAGATTCATTGCCCATATTTCAAAAGTTCAGACTTTAAAGGATACTTAAAAAAAGGTAGAGAATTTGTGGGTTTTATTAATTTCGAAAGCAGTTTATCCTATTCACCGGGGCATTTATTCTTGAGAAAGTAAAGAGAAAGGTTTGATAGATAGATATTTTTTATAGAGATTGAAAGTTTGACCTTAATGACAGAAGGAAGGTTTTCATGATAATGCCCATTGATAAGCCATTGATAAGCTACAATAAAACAAACATATATGTTTAAATGTTTTAATGTTAAAATAATATGCATATGTTTATGTTTATAAAATTTATGAAAAATTATTTATTGAGGACTACAGGGAAGAGCAAATTTTTTAATTTGACTAATTTTTTCTTGTTAAATAAAGTAATTATTATTATATTATGAGAAAGTGTCATTAAAAAGTTGGAAAAATGAATAATTTCAGTTTTTATCAGATTTGTTTGTTTGTTTGATTGGGGTTTAATGTCGTACTCAAGCGTATTTCACTTATATGATGACAGATTGTCCACTTCACACTGTTCCTTGCCTCATTACAGTGGAAAACTGGGAGAAAACCTCATAAAAACCAACCTCACGTTTGCCGGAGCCACATCGTGTGACTCACTCATATACCTGATGGTCGACAGACAGGCTCGATCCTGTGAATGGTAAATGTGAGTGGGATTAGTAAGCGCACACGCTACCACTAAGCCACAGCCGCGAGCCCAGATTTTATCAGAAATAGAAAGCTGATGATTTCATACTCTATTCACAACATACCTGATGTTTTAATGTAAAAAATCCACCCCTAAAAATAAAGAAAGAAAAAATAACCATTATATAAGCTTTGACTCTTTGACTGAAAGATCCTCCAAAAAAAATTCATCACTGATCAGCTAAATCAGTTACAGATTAAGACAAATTAAGATAAGATAGTAAATTAATATTGATAATAGTATATAACAATGTGTTAGGCTGAAATTACAGGGAAAAATTGAGTGACAATTGTATATTATAGGAGCATTGAATAGTTTAACAGTAGTGAAAGTGTTACTTTTGTTGCATGGAATTCCACATTTAAAAGTCAGGATAAATGCAGAAAAAAATATTTAAAAGATTGGTTGGTTGGGGTTTAACATTGTACTCAAGTGTATTTCACTTATATGACGACAGATTGTCCACTTCACACTGTTCCTTGCCTCATTACACTGGAAAACCGAGAGGAAACCTTGTAAAAACCACCCCCATGATGGCAGGAGCCACATCGTGTGACTCACTCATATACCTGATGGTCGACAGACGACTCAATCCTGTGAACATCCCATCAAAATAGGATTAGCAAGCGCACTCACTAGCCGCTAAGCCACAGCCGCGGGCCCTTATTTAAAAGAAATAATATGTAAAATACATGTACACACCCTGTGATTTCATCTAAGGCAAAGGCTTGTATAATAGGCCATCTTTCAATGACCATCTTATCAAAGGCTGGGGCATGACCTAATATGACAAAAAATAAACACAATAAAATCAAACAATTTGATCATATTGCAGTTATGTTTATTGAATGAATAACAGTTTATTTAATTTTTTCAATTCATGATTTTATGATTATAATCATTTTTTAAACGTAATCAACAGTACAATACATTTTCCGTCTTCTTTAATAAACTGTTAAAGTATATGTTTTTAGAAAATCATCTGAAAATACATGTCTCCAATACTCTCCATACCTAGACAGCTCGTAGTATAAGGAATACCAATATTGGAGGAGCCCTGTAACATGGACACAAAACTTCTGATCTTAAACTCTTCAATCTTGTCCTCATCAATATTCTCCTTGAATGAAACAAAAAAATGGTTTTATAAAAACCGAAAAGACCTGTAAGTAACTTGTGCTTAACTTGTGTTAATTAACTTCTGAAAAAAAAATCAATGTGCTTGTTAATAAATAAGCATTTAAAGTTAGACAATTTACGTGAAATAGAGAGTGCTATGTTGGTAACCTTTTTTAAAACTGATGTCTGTCATAATGCAGTACTCGGGAGTATTTCACTTATATGGGGACATTGAAGGAGGTTTAAAAGTCCAATACACAATCTATGATGATCGAGCTATGGTATTTCAGTAAGTAGTGTTACACAATATAATTGTTTTACCTTTATATCAAGGATAGTTACCATGAAATTGGGTATCGTTATAATAGGTACATCAGTTTTGTTTTAACTGGTTTTCTGTGGTACTTCAAGCAATTTCAGTAAGGCTAATCAGACATCTCCCACGTTTTCTTAACAAGTGATTAAAAAAAATCAACTATTGGTTCCTCACAAGACAAATCAAATCTCAAGAAACCAGCAGTAAAGCTAATTAGCTTGGTCTGGTGTGAGGTACACATTTTTGTTAAACATTACCGATAGATAGATTGAAATGCTAAGATCTTTCACAAGGGAAGGCCTGAGGGCCGAAAGCTGGGTAAAGTAAATGTTTATGTGGAGTAGCTTAGAAGTTCGCATTTCAATTTATTTAAAACAACCCATGAATGAATCTTAAACAATATGTTAACAATTAATGTCCGAATTAAACAAACTTTGCAAAGCCCATGCTGTCATTTATAATATTATTTTAAGTACATGTATATCTAAGGATCGTTTCAGTAGTTTATAAATTAAAGGTATGATATATGATTAAATACCACATGTATTATGTATAAATATACAAACAAATGATAGAAGTATTTGCAGTAATTTAAATGTTTTGTTCTTAAAATAACATTCTTCCCTATTTCTGATTTGATTCACAGTACATCGTGATACATTGCTACTCTTCAAACAAACAGGCCTTAGCCATAAAGCTATTTCTAAATTGGCTCCTAGTATATCTTGATACATGACCAAATATCACTATATAATTTACACTTTGGATACTTAACACTACCATGTAGTGAACATTCCTGATGTATTTATATAGGACCTATACCAGTCTTTCACAACAAATAAAGAACAGATAAAGCACTTAAAAGACAAAAGTAAAGCATATAAACATACAGACAAGCTATCTCAGCAAACAACATACCTCGTGTAGTTGAAGAGAGTGGAGACGTAGGTTTCTCCAGTGACTGACGTAATCGATCACATGCGGGTAGAGAGCAGGGTTACAGTATACATGAACACTGTGTGGCTTCACAAATATCATCAAATCTACAAGTCAAGAAAGACATTCTAAGAACTTATTGGCCGGACAGAACGGTTTATATATGAGAGGGAAAAAGAAACTAAAAATTCTTGTTGTTGTTGTTGTTGTTTAGGATTTATTGGCGTTTTCCAATTCCTTACGGAAATGATTTACGCCACAACAATACATTTGGATATTATTACTACTGCTAAGGAGAAAAAAATAAAATAAATAAAATAAAATTATAAAATTTAAAAAAAAAAAAATTCTTAGCAATAATCCTAACCTTAAACCAAACTCCTGACACCTGCCAAGCCAATCAGCAAACAGAAGTTAACATTCTATTGCACAGATTTCCTTTGTAATCCAGGCAAAACTAGTTTACAGTAAATACAATCAGCAGATTAGATTGTTTGTTTGTTTTAACACAGTACTTAAGGTTATTTCACTCATATGACAGCGTGCCAGCTCAATAAGTAAAGGAAACCACACCACTGGCAACAAACGAAAGACATGAGTCACATGACAGGAAGAAAAACAGCAAAATCACTAGACACAATCCAAATACATCACAAACAGATCAGCTTCATATTGCCCCTGAGCTCTGAGAGGATCAGGGCAACAAGAAGCTCCCTCCCAATCCTCAGTCACAGATTAGATAACCATAGATTAAATTAAATACAAAAGCTTATTATAAAAATATACAATATTTACCGTGTTTGATGGATATTCAGTAGTGAAGTAAAATTATTAAATTATGAGTGATTGGTGAGATGTTACAGACATCAAAACGCAAACCATTAGATACATTCTTATCATACTATTTTAACTTGCTGTCAATATTAGACAAAAGTATTTGTTTCTAATTCAGTTAAATGTTTAAATTTTAACTTACCATCAAAAACTTCCTCCTCAAATCCAGGTCTGTAAAAATTATAATATTGTTTAAGTAATTGTATAATTCAAAAAATAAAAAACACAAAAAGGTGCTAAAAAATAAAAGTTTAACTGATCTAGTATACACAAAAAAACTTTACTTTACATAAATCATAGGAATATAATTAGGTAATGCTTTTTAAGGTTAATATTATTTAAACCAGTTCTCTGAGCAGTTTGTGCATCTGTAATTCTCAAACACACTTTACCAATGTTTCAAATATTACAACCTCTAATCAGAGGGATTGATCATGACATATGTAATTAACTTGTTCATATTTTTTCCTCAAATAAATGAAAATTTTAATCCCTGAAATAACACAGGGTAGTCTAATCCTGAATTTAATTGCCTTGAGCCCTTAATCAGTTATACTGGTGTCAGTAAACTATTTATGATACTCCAGACTGAGCAGAAAACTATAAAAGGGGGACAACTCTGGGACTTAATAGAATAATAATCTAGAGATACATATCTAACACGTGAAAGAAAAGAATTGAGACTTGTTCAGGTTTTCATTGTAATACAAGAGCCAATTTGGAATAGATAATTATATACAGTCACCATTGGCAATTTCTTAGCATTCACCCTTAATTGAAGAAATAATAAAGAACAAATTAATCTTGAAAAATATGTTTTTATTACAATAAGTTTATGCCAATATTTGCAAATTTTAATAAGGTATGGAAATTATGGAAAATCTTGTGAGTAAATCAATGTTCAATGACATGTCTCTAAGAGTGTAGTAGAGAATGGACATATTTCAAGTGTTGAAAACAAAGGAATATAGTACAATGAAAAAATAATAAGTCACAGGCAGACAAATTAAACAATCCCTAATCATTGAGCTCAAGATTTCCTTAAGGAGTATTTACAAGTAGTTCTTACTTTTCCGGTAATGGTTTTCCAGTCTCGTAGAAATCAAACAGAAGATAGTTGGCCAAGTTTTTGCTTCCTTCATTGTAACGCCCATCAATACCTTCAAAAGTGAAAGCATATTATAAAAGATCAACTAATTTAAAACATTGATGTTGATTTTCTTCTTTTTGATTTCCTAATGAATTTCTTCATTTTATGCACCATTATAAAAAACAATGATCTTGTTACTTAATAATGGAACAACTTAAAAATAAGAGTCAATAAACAGACCTAATTCAAAATGCCAGCTATTTCAATTTATTTAATGAAATATGCCGTATCAATTTAAAATTGGACTTAGTTGCATCTTTCACTAACAAGACAACTGACAAGTTTACCTAATCTAAAGTTATCACAATATAGATTGATGAACAATAAAAGGTCGAAAACAATTTTTCAATTTCAGGTCAACGGGTGAGCATAATGTCATGATTTATTTACATTACACTGGTGTTATTGTTGATTAATTGCTGCAGGAAATTAGGTGTTTAAACACTGTACCTAAAATACAGAGGATGCCATCAAATTTTTCACTGGACTGCACAAGGAGGTTTTGCACATGACGTAATCTTGCAGCACTGAAACAATAAATACAATTTTCAGAAAATAAAACTAAATACATTTATGCATACAGTATGGTTGAAACTAAAAAAATGTTTGTAGACCTATGAATGTTTTAGTTTAAAACTAAAAAAAAAATCTTAGCAAGCGATTTCAAACATTATACAGATTATAGAGTAAATAACATTGTTATGTTTTCACCGGAAATGTATAAACATAATCAATCCAGACAACTGTCAAAAATTGAAGTTTATACAATTAAGCTTATAGCAGAAGACGGCCAACATCTGAACATTATATCATAATATGAGGAGAGGATGTGACCGATTTGACTTAACTTTGGGCAAATATAAAAAGTTCTCAGAAGATGCCATTTTGTTTAAATTTGATACTAAAATGGAAAGAAAGTTTGGATAAATTAGCAGTAAGGGATAGGTACTGATAGATGAGGGTAAGGAACTCTAAACACTGTTCCTTGCCTAGTTACGATGGAAAACCATGAACACCAAGTACCCCCCC
>JAQQZZ010026123.1:0-10926 GCA_030265115.1 Mopalia vespertina | reverse complement strand
TCAAGGGTGAAGAATCCAGCTCTGAGGTGTCTGGCGGAAGTTATCATTGCACACTTTGAAGTGGCAGAGTTGTTACTCCTTCTGCTATACCTCCATGCTACAACTAACGTGTCTGTTCGTTGCACTGGCATGCCCCGCCAGTGTAACAAGTGACGGACCAATTCTACAATTAGACCTGAAAAATGTGCAATAGTCAGGAGACCAAATAACAAATGAAAATCAACAAAAAGAATAAAACATGCATACAGTTCGCTGACTGACAGTTCACCCATGTTGTTGTTGGGCAAGACTTTTGAAGTCCGACTCACTTACCTGAAGATCTGAGGTTTGTTAATTGAAAACGCACGGGAAATTTCACAGTAAAATCGTTTCTCCCAACACTTAAAATGCACATTCCACAGTTTTAAAAAGCTTAGCTTGTTTAAACACTTTCTCCGGTGTAAAAGAAAACAGATCCAAGATGCATCGACCTACTGTTTAATAAAACTTGTTGACTTCCGAGTGCTACCTGTGCGCATGCGTACTTGGGTTTTTTCTTTTCTTTTTAATATTACCGACACTATCGCATGTGAGCATGCTGATGACAAGATTCAGATCATTCCTGTCTCTTTTCTGTATTTAGTACAAAAAAACGAAGGAGTAAATAAAGTTATATTTGACCATCTCGCTTCACACCTTTTAACATCTGGGCCCAATCCCAATGGGTTTTAACGATGAAAGGTACGTAAATGGTCGGAAATTTGTCTCCGCAGTGTTATATGATTTTGGACAGTGACGAACTAGTTTCTGACGATTTTATTTTAGTTTCAGTTCGATTCATTTCACAAAAGATTATATTACACAGAAAATTAGATAATATAAAATGCAAATATGTGTAAAATGAAAAAAAAAAACGTAAATACAGTTAAAATATATGGACTGACCATTTATCTATAGGCCTACTACATTTTTGGACTCCCTAAATTAACGTTATACAGCAGACAGCAGACGTCAGAAACTACCATACGACCGTACGAAAATAAAACATTGAAGAATTGACTTCTTTTCCAATTGTTTAAACATTTTGTCTTTCTGGAAATCGAACAATGGCTCTAGAAATACGCTAATAGGGCCTACCATAAAACAATGCAGATATTTCAGTGCCAGTGTGATTGTTTTTTTTAGAAATATATAGATATTTCTCTGGTATATACTTTGCATTAGTGAGGCATATATGGCATATAATATGCATTTTGGACAATATAATCCAGCCCATACATGTTGTCCATATAAAGCGTGTAGGCGACGTATGAGATATGGCAGATACCTGGATCTAACCTATAAAAACTAATTAAATGCGATCTGTAATATAATGAAATTCGCAAGTGATTGGCCAGACGATCAGAAAACCAAAATACACGAGTAACTGTCATTTTATAAGTAGTATATATATATGTTAAGACTTAAACGGACCAATTAATGCTGTGGGAAAGCAGAAATTAGCCCGACATTCCATCGAATGTAGGGGAGCACAATTCAATTAACATCGAAATGTCAATTGTCGTTCTCCCAGACACTCGAAATTCGACTTGTAAAAACTGTTTCGGTTGAAAGGTAAATGTTCAAGCTTAAAGATTGTACTATTTTCTGTGATTAGAACGATACTGGGGTTCGTTTCACAAAGCGACCTTAGCTTATACGTTGTAGGCTACGTAACTGCCGTGGCAACAATATATATTCAATACTGATCGTCATGGTACTTAAGTTTAACGTAAGATCGTTTTGTGAAACGGGACCCAGGGTCTATATGTTCCTTTCAAAAACTATTTATCGTATATATATGCCCACAAACATCATATAAAGAACAGAACTTGAGAATCAAAACTTACATTGCACAAATAAATGCCAGCTCTAAAGCTCCCCTTTTTAATTTTAATTTTTAAACATTTCATTCCTGAAAAGAATAGGCCTAGTGCTTATTTCACTTCCCAACAAAACACTCATCAATACGTTCTTAGATGCCACAATGTTTTAATGTTATTCTAATACAGTACAATCCATGTTGTTAAATTTTATATAATGAATAAAATAAAATAAATATATTTATGCACATATAAATATCCAAGCATTTTTTTCTCTCTTCACTTATTCAATATATAAACATGCATGTAGCACTTCCACGGGCAAATCTATCTTTACACACATTCTAAATGTTATTCGCGGACCTACCTCGAGATTACATGCGGAGCAATAAAATCTCGAGGTAGGTCCGCGAGTAACGTTCAGAATGGCTTTATACATTTACAAAGCAACGGCTCCTCGACTGAGGAACAAGTTACCAATCACTATTGAAATAATTCAGCCTATTAATGTTAAGCTTTTGGTTAATATCTACAACAGTTACATAATTGGCTTCAACAGAGTACGTGTCGACATGTATTTTTGTAATTTAATAAATAATCATATATCAAAATATAATTCAATTTTTGTCAGTTTGTAGATATACAGAACTCCTATTATAATCTGTTTTTCTTTACTAATGTATATTTTCAGCTGCCATTCTTAAAAACCTTATTTAACTTCGGCGATAGAACGAGACTCTGGCCAGGCTGTTTTTCTCCCTGCTTTGTCTGTAACTATATAAACACAACTATTAGCTGTATCAAAAAAATAGTCTCTATTAAAAAAAAATCACTTATAATCAGTAACATTTAGCGTCGCAGCTAAGAACAAGAGTTTTAGTAAACTCTATATATACGCCCGCATGGGGTGCCTTACAGATCCTTAATAGATGTAAATAGTAATAGTATGCAACTTTCAACTTGAAAAAAAAAACGAACAAAAAAAACAACGTTATCTATAATAGAAAAGGCACAATACGTGCATGTAATTGATGGTGAATGTGCCTATACCATGCACGATTCATAAAGATACGCCTTATATAGTTATATATTCCATTCTTTGCACGACTAAGTCCAATTTTGTATCAATGGACATAAAAACAAATATTTAAAAATATGGTTAATCCATAATAGCAATAACAGAAAGATATGGGCCTTTTCGAGTTCTGCCCCGGAAACCGATCAATTGGGGCCGACGGATTGACCATACATATAATACGACCGATTTTCACCAGGCTTATATAAAAATGGTTGATTTACTTTGGTTTATTTATTCAGTACAATTACATAACTATATACATATGACATTAATAGCAATTCAATATGTTTTTGCAAAAATAAATGATGTAAAATCACGTTGATCTCTTCTGCTGACGACATCTCCCGCTCACCAAGGGCGAAGTATAGTTCACAATTAAAGAGAAAGATAAATTACAGATTAAAGATGTTTAGTTTGATTGTAGTGTATATATTTAGGAATAAAATGAAAACTTATTTATGCGAAAAAAATATCAGTTAGTGGGAAATCTACCCAGGCCCAATACCACTCCCGAGTCAACAGACCTACATGGTCGTCCGGGTCAACATTTGGGGGAAGCCCACCAGAGGAAGAGCCATGCACATGTACTCGAGTTGGCATCTAATATACGTAACGTGGAGGGAATAAAGTTCATCGCCGCCAATGTTTATATCTTTCAGGGTCCTTTTTCGTAAAGCGATCTTAGTCAAAGTTCATCTTAATTGTCATGGCGACCAGTACTGAAGGTATTGTGTTGTCGTGGTAATTAATATCAACTTTGGCTAAGATCACTAGCTTTGTGGAGCAATACCCAGACATTTGTTCTTTTGATCTTTCTTTTGATATGCTACATACGGATATATCAGTTTATAGGGTGGTGAGCCGCATAGGGCACACGTTTATTAACACGCCGTCATGCTCCGGACTTGACAACCAACCTGAATTTGTACTTCTCAGCCTTTCGCTTTACTCTTCTTGTTATTTCGATCTTCTCATTCCGCTGAATCACCCATCTTCTTGGGTGACGAAACTCTCAACTTCAAAAGGCCTTTACTTGAACTCTGGGTTGATTTTGAAGGAAATATATTTTCTAGACCATTGTGACACAAAATGTACATGCCGGAACATAATACACATACATGTATGAATACATTATTGGAAAGGTTAAATACTCAAAATTACAAATATGGAAATTTGGTGAAGTTCCAATACTAAATTTGAAAGGTATTGCAAATTGATTTAATGTTGACAGAAAAAAAAAATGCAGATATGTTTCACAAATGTTTTTACTATAATACCACATAAATAAGTTTATTTAGCAGAAATTAACGCGTTCCTAATTTTTTCAAAAGTTTTAGTTGGCTTTCTGGTCTGTCCAACCTTTTCAAAATATAAGACACCATTTTTGTTTTGCCACAGTAAATTGCGACATATTTGAAAATGTCTGATGAAAAGTTATCGAGATATAAGCATTTGTCTATGCAGTTGGCCAAATCTGAAGTGTTTGATACAGCTCATTTAAAGATTAGTTATCAATTCGGTCTACAGTTGATCTAACACGAGTCATCAGATATACCAGTATAATGCACATTTACTTCTTTCATCATTGGAACTACAGCTCAACATATGACGCAAAAAACACAACAAAAACCAAGCCGGGTAGCGATCAGGTCCACGCTAAAGGCTTATTTTGAACAAATATGCTCATAATCACCGTTTCCTACTTAAGTTTAAGAACAGTTTTTGTTCTTGAGAGAGTCAAAGAGTTAAGTTTGATGCAGTGTTTCATGTAGCATGGTGTTTATCACCATGTTGATGCAATATGCAATGGAGGCCACATCTAGGGTATTACCAGAAAAAAGCGAAATTTGAAGTTAATATCTGAATTTGAGTGACGGCCAGATTGGTTTTGCGGAATTACATTTAGGTGAAATGCAATCCCACCTGTTTCTTAACCTGAGGAAACTATTTCCCCAAGTTTTAAATAAGTCTGTGAATTTGTGCCTTGTGCTCACAACACAAACAGACGTAAATATTGACAAATTATGTAATGGTGGCCATTTTGTTTTATGGAATTTGGTGATATCCATAACAATTCGTCATCTTAAGAAGAGGAAGCCACTGTACAAGTCTCAAGTTAATCCGTGCATTTCTACAGCACAGAGGTGTCAATATTGCGAAATTATGCAATGGCGGTCATATTGTTTTGCGTAATTTAATGAAATGCAATCCCATCCTTCGTTTATATAGAAAAAAGTTAAATTCCAAGTTAATCGGTGATTTTTTTCTCTGCTATCATGTTCACAAAACATAGGCGTCAATATTGTAAAATTATGCAATTGCGGCCATTTTGTTTGACAGAATTTGGTGAAATGCAGTACTATCCTTTGTCTTAATGGTATGAATCTACAGTACAAGTTTCAAGCTATTCAGTGAATTTGTGCTCAAATTATCATGATCACAACGCAAAGGCATAAATATTGCAAAGTTATGCAATGGCGGCCATAATGTTTTGCGTAATTTGAAGAAAAGCAATCCGATCCTATGTCTTAATAGAGGGCCGCTAAGTTTCAAGATTTAAGTTAATCTGTGAATTTGATCTCTAGCCATCATGTTCACAACACATATGCGTGAATATTGTAAAAATATGCAATGGCGGCCATTTTGTTTAAAGAATTTGGCGCCATGCAATACCGAGTAGCATTTCTAAGCCTCTCCCCACCACTACTATAGTAGGGATGGACAAAAAAAACCACACACACACAGCGGGGAGCGTAGTCTGCTGTGATGATCACATTAATCTCCAGCACTGAAAACCTTAATAAAGCACTCAAATTTAACTATTATTAATTTCAAATTTTTCACTATCATAAACTTTAAATAAATAGTATACATAGTTTATTAACAATTTTGAACTGAAGATGTCCAGTACGTCTTAACCCAGCTCGACATGTTGATATGGTCACACTCCGTAAACTATTGGGAAAATTGCAGATGTTTATTTTCCCAGAAAAGACAAGAAATCATTGTAAACTGCATGGGAAACATAGGCTGTTATTGGTGTTATTGGTACAGCGTTTTAATGTTAAAACCAAGATTTTGACTCAATTTTGCTCTACTTTTAATTTGTAAAATAATGTTCACTCGTTTCTCAGAGGGCTGCGGTCTTCAGGATTCCATTGTCATTTTACAGGCTGTTTCTGGTGCTTACTAGGAGAAGGGACTCCACAGTCCAATCATACTTAGCCAACTATACTACATTATACTTACTATTATTGACATTATTGACATTATAGTCTATATTAAATTATTTTGGGACACAGAAAACTAACGATAAAAAGAATAAACGACAAGGCGATAAAATAATGGTACAGGTATCACAGTCAGTGTTTATTTTAATTTACAGCATCTTTCATCCACATAAATATATCACAAAAAATAGTATACTTTCTCTGAACTTTATCATTATGCAGACATTTTCACAAAGTGACTTCCAAACAGACAAACTTTGATAAAACATTTAATTTAATGTATGCCTTTTAACAATATTTTTTATTCTTTAGATGGTCTGTTATTAGAATTTGTATGGGTAAAATTATCAAGTGTATATCACTTTTCAACTTCTCACATTTGAGGGTTTAATTCCAGTTGTAAAACCTTTGTGGGTGGAATCTCCAACTCACTGTTTACCTGTTGAAAGAAGAAAATTAGATTAATATAATAACCAAAAGGTTATGTCACACCAGGATTCCTCATTCATATCAAAACAGATTTATTCCACAAGGCTTTCTACCAGAAATGCTAACCTTTGACTTTGAAAATGAAAGTGAAAGCTGTAAAAGTTCTGCCCAATTGAAATAATCGATTTATTTTATTTGACAAGATCAGTGAAATGCATAGTTTAGTTGTTTCATTCAGTTATTCTTGCTGTACTTAATCCACTATGGTTATTTCACTCATATTAAGGCATGCCAACAAATAATGGCATATTGGCATGGACATCAAACAAGATCAAGGCACAAGATTGATAGCAAATGCAAAACATAGTGAATAAGAGAACAGGTGAGGGCAGAGAAACTCTGGGTTGCAGACAGTTGGTCAGGTAGGGTGAGACACAGACAGTTTCCTCTACCCATCTACCATAAGTCTCATATCTCTAACATTGATCTACAATAAAATGGCTTTGTTTCAGATTGCATTAGCAAGTACTGGGCTGTCTGAACCCAGAGAGAGTTGCACAAAGCTGTATTAGACATGATTTAAAGTCGTATAAATCTTTGATTAATACAAAGAAACACTTCTTTAATAAAATAATCTTAATGAAATAAGTTATCAACAAATATGTTGTTTGGTTATATTGTAAGCTATAATAGACAGATAAAGTTTGTAAATCAATTTGTGTTGTTAGGAATTGCTTTGTGAATGCTGTGTTCCTATGTATAAGAAAGCTGTGTACCCCCTCCCACCTCACCTTGGAGTTGACATATTGATGTAGAAGCATTCGTAGTTCTGCATTCTGTTGACGGAGAGCATCAGTGTCTGTGATTAGACCAGCACGGCTTGACAAAATTTCACTGTAACATAACAACATTAACTAAGATTCAGACCAAATGCTATGTGAAATGTATTTCTCTAAAAAAAACATATGAAGACAAGGCTCTGGCTGTACGCATATTAAGGTTAACTGATCTGAAGGTGGTTTCTTTATTTGTTCAATGAGGTTTGGTGTTGTTATGACAGGGAGTCAGCCCAATGTGTGAACAAAACCACCCCCGAGGCCACTGGAAACATACCGGCTTCATGTTGCCCAATAGTCTGGAGAGCATGTGCACCAGGGCAACAGAAAGCGCCAACAACAAAACTGCCTAAAACTTAAGCATGATCTGAAAGTTTTCATCAGAAGAAATTATACCAATTTTCAGTTGAATCCAATGAAGTGTTTTTTTTTACAAAAGTTCGAAAAACATATTTTTTTTTACAATTATCAGAGTAAGAGTTCAGCCCTTTATAGCACCTTATTGGATACAGACAGATAGTGTACGGACAGACAAAGAGTAAACCTTGGTGTCCTCCAAGTTCACAAATACTAAGTATATTTCTTGTACAAACCTATATCTCTCAAAGGCATCGAGTAATGCGTCCCAGACTTGTTCCTTGCGCTTGTTCAGGAGTTGAGCATAGGCCTCCCAGTACTGTGAATCATCTGAGCTGTCCCTGGCTTCTAGAGCAGCAATCTTAAACTGAGATCTCTGAACACGCTCCCTGAAAAATAGGAGAAATATAAAAATGAGACAATTAAGTGAACACTCTCTCTGGAAAATGAACAGAGCACATATCTCAAACAGAGATGAGCTTGGAAAGTTATAAAAATATCAAGATGTTATTTCTGTGATATTTCAAATAAGAAAATCTCAGAAATAATTCGATGTGAATGAATGTTTATTTTTGATCTTACAATAAACATAAATTCACTGAAAACAAAGAAACCAGAAAAGCAAAATGCATAATGTAGTGTGACAATTTTTACCAAAGAATACCTGAGTTTTGAGTTATGGCTTTACATCAATCAAGTGACGTCTCTTTGCAAATTGACATTGCCACTTCATGGCAATGATGTCAGTTTTCCGAATGAGTTCACTCTGCAGGACAAACATGTGTTTCACTTACTTGACAGGGGCTCTGTTATCCTCCACAAACATTCTAAGGGCCTTGACAACATCGTTAGGGTGAAGCAAACTGATATCCTCAGGGGTCATCATGGCAGATTCGGTTTTCATATCACCATCTCTGCCTGTGAGTTGCATAATCTCAGCATCATCATCATCCCCCTGGTGAAAGTGACATCACATACATGTGATTAGGTGAGCTAAGGACAGCTAACTGAATTGGTAGACGTTACATGTGGATGAACAATCATTGTTAGTTTTGTGATGTACCAAGAGTATTTAATTTAAATAACAGCAGTGTCAATGGGAAACAATCCTATCTCAGGTCACTTTCCAGAAAGAGCCAATAGGAAAACACCATCTCACAGGTCACTTTCCAGAAAGAGCCAATGGGAAACCATCCTATCACTGGTCACTTCCCAGAAAGAGCCAATAGGAAACCACCATGTCACAGGTCACTTTATGGAAAGAGCCAATGGGAAACCATCATGTCACAGGTCACTTTCCAGAAAGAGCCAATGGGAAACCACCATGGCACAGGTCACTTTCCAAAAAGAGCCAATGGGAAACCATCCTATCACTGGTCACGTTCCAGAAAGAGGTCAAAGGAAACCTCTCAATCACAGGTCACTTTCTACACAAACCTAAAGGGAAACATTCCTGTAACTTGCCTAATACAACCTTGAACCATATTATTTCGAGGACAATTGTTTATAGAGATTATTTTGGTCCAATAAATACACCAGAACTAGAAGATAAACTGTCTCTTTTGTTTAATTGTTTAAAATGTTATATCAAATGAAGCAAGCAAGACAAAGCAGAAATGTAGGTGTATAGAATAGATCAAAGCATATACAGTAACCCCCCTCTGCCCTCCCCTGAATTAAACAGTTTCTGATAGGTCACCTCATATGTTTCTAGTGCTGCTTCCTCACTCAAATCAGTTTTTTCATCTCCTTCATCTTTCTGTAAGCAAAGTGTTATTAGCAATGACACAGGTAAAATACAAAAAAATAGCACAGAATTAAAACACACACAGGAATAGTAAAAAGAACACACAAGGAATAGTTTAAGACAACAAAATATTCATTAATTTATATGTTTCTCCTTTGTTTAGAAATAAAAGTGACATAGTCAGACATAGCAGCTGTTTGTTTGTTTGGTTGGTTGTTTGGTTGTTTGGGGTTTAATGCAGTGCTTTAGCTCTCTCAACCCTTCACTCAACAATGGTAAGATTTCCATAACACATCCAGCTTATTAATTAAAACAGTGGTTGTTAAATACACCATATCCAATGAATATGATTACTGCATTATGTAAGGGAGATCATATTGTTTTGTAGAGAAATAGATGATATATTCTGGCCACTTAATATCTGACCATTTCACAGAAGGTGGACGAGTGGCTATCATTGATTAGCCAGTACTTACAATTGGTGCTGATGTAAACCAAATACTGAGTGAAAAAATAACTTGAATTAATAAAACTAAAACACAAAAATGTATTTGTTAAGAAGATGTTTCACTTGTTTGCAGGGTATTTCATGAACAAGATGTCAGAAAGAATTGGAACTGGGTCTGTACAAATGTACAAAAGTAAAGGAGCAAAGGAAGAAAGAGTATGTACCGGAGTACGCACACAGCAAACACCAGCTACATGTTTATACTGGTGTTATAACTATACTCAATCCACATGTCAAAGTTTGTTTACACACCTTTTCGGCGTCTTCTTTCCTCGTAACCTTCATGAAGTAAGTGGAGAGTTTGTGAACATCTTCTTCTGTATCAACACCTAAAGCCTGAAAATGGACAGAGTCAAATTAATTATTGGTTGTTTGATTAGTGTTTTATGTCACTTCTATGACGGTGGTGCGTTTCAACCATACAATAACAGCCATACGGTGTGAAGTGTTTATATAATGTTAGATTGATTGATTGATTGATTGGTGTTTTAGGTGAGGTAGAGGCTTAATATGCCCTGCATGGTCCCTGTATAGGACGAGACAAATTTACTTTCAGTATACACTAACATGAACATATTAGAGGACAATCTTTATTTGATAGTTTTTCAGGACTACAGACACAAATTTATCTTGTATGCTTTCCATTAACTGAAGGAAACAAAATTACAGATACTAATATATATTTTGAATAAATGAAGAGAGAAAAATTTGCTTGCCTCCACTGGGATTGGAATCTAATACTTACATTGAATATAGCGTCTATTTTCATGAGTGATCGTTCATCTTGTTCCAAAGGAGCTAAAAGTGTGTTCAACTTATTCTCTACCAGGAAGCCCTGTTAATGACAAAAAACATATAGTACATGTACACATATTTTACAATTGAAGGCGTATTGATGAA
>JAQQZZ010026112.1:0-10926 GCA_030265115.1 Mopalia vespertina | reverse complement strand
TTTTCACAGTGTTATTACATCGATACGTGATTAAGTGGTTTTTATAAATATTAAGGAATTTTTTTGTTGGTACAAAACACCCCCCCCCCCCCCCAAAAAAAACCCCCAACAACTTTTCGTGCTAACCCTTCTTACGATTGTGTGATGTAGATATAGTTTAATAAGGAAAGTATTCAGGAAGAATATACAGATCACGAATGACGGGAATTTATTTCCCAACTAAAATAGACTGCTATAATCTCTAACTGCGGAAAAAACTGGACACAGTGACGCTTTATCTATTTCTAAAAAGCAATCACACTGGCACAGGAATGTACATTTATTAAAATCGATGAATCATCTTATGTTCTAGATATTATTCTCAGCCCTGTAAACATAACTTACAGGAGGAACCCATCGCCGTCATGTTTACAGGGCTAGGTATAACCCTGAATGGTGAGGACCATTTTTATAATGGTCCTTTGTCTGAAAATACCTCAGTCATAAGCTTATAATTTAATTCGTGTAACGAAAGATTCTTCCATGTATAATTTATGCGTTTTTCGCTCTCTTCTGTGTCATCTTCAGATACAAGCATAGACAAAATAACAACAATTTTCCACACATATATTGTTACAGTTAACAGAATAAGATATGAAAGGAAACAATGTTTCCATTTTAAATAAAATAAATGTTTATTTTAATTAATCATTTAAAAGAATTATATTAGCTTATTATTGACTGCTTGGTATAGTAATCCGTTGAACTAAATATAATCTCAGTTACCTTGTTGTTGATAAGTAAAAGTCCCGGAGAAGTTTTTAATTGATGCCTGCGTGTATATAATACATATTAATATTTCCCCCTACTTTGCAACTTTAAAGTTTACTCACCTATAAAGGCATTGCTCTGAACTTGTCGCTTTTTTATGTTTCTGGCACAGTCAGTCTGAGCGAACAACACAACAACGAAAGTCAGGATGCAGTACATGTTAAAAGCCATTGTATCAATAATAGATTTTGAAGCAAATATAACACAAAGCTGTAGATGGAATAGAAAACACCCTATGACGTGCAGGTATTTTATACAGACGTTGTTTAAAAAAAACAATTGTTTTCTATAAATACACAATCCTGTTCAAAACTAGCCAGCTGTACATACAAAATTTAAAAAATTACAAAAACAATTAATTTTGAGAAACTAGTCCACATTAGTATATGTGTGTCTTAAAGTATAATTAATGAGACACCTATTGTGATAAGTCACCGGAAGTAACCCTTCTGGTTTTCAGAAAGGAAGGAACAAGTTTTCGGGTTATATTAAAATTTATTTTAACAGATTTTTTGTGACTAAAATAAACTTTTTCATTATAAAGTTCGCTATAGTCATCAAAAAAATTAGCGTGATTGATGAGTAACGTGCATGCACATTCGACACAATACAATCTTATAGAAGAAAACAAATAGATTATAATAAAGATTTAGTTTTTGCTGTATTTCTATTTTCAGAATAATCATCGTTTTATTGCACGATTACGTATAGACGCTATAAAAGTTGCTATAGCGACAATTTATTTTTTCAATGAGGATTAATGTAGATCTTTAATCAAATGCATTCCAACTTTAACAACGTCATTTTAATGATACTTATGAAGATATAACTTTAAGAAAAAGGTAAATTAGCCATGGATTATTCTTGCAATGCAGCTTTGTCATAAAACGTGAGCTGGCTGTTAATGAAATGTACTCTGTGAAACATACAACTGCAATTTCACATAAAATGAAGCGTATTAAAAAGAAGTTGAGAACTTGTTAAACCACAAATTGCCTCAGTGATTTTTATGTTTATTTGAGACCTATTTTTTTTTTAACAAATCTGTTTTTTTTTAAATTATACATTGTTATAAATGCTAAATATACAAAGAAAATTGTACATGTCTCCAATCTGTATTTTTGTATACATTGTTATAAATGCTGTATAGAGAAAGAAAAATGTACATGTCTCCATGATTTGGGAACGCAGCTGGAAAATTCGGGCATTAAGGCCTAGGTTAAGGAAATAAATAGCATGTATATATGTTTGTATGTATGATGAATTGGACATGGTCCGTAACTGTTCATATATCTATATTTTGGTCCCGGGTTCGATTCCCGGTGGAGGCAAGCAAATTTTTCTCTCTTCATTTATTCAAAATATATTTTGTTTCACCATATAATATGAACTATAGTAATGTTATTATAAGATAAATGTATGTATATATTATTCAAACATTTCCGATTATCCATATCTGTGGTGAGTAGCATGATTCTTAAGGGACTTCCATTGAACTCTATCAGAAGCGGACTTGATTGGGCTTGAAAATATACGTCAATATCAGGTATGTTGTTGGCGATAATTACTGAGCCTCATTCGGAATTAGGAACGATCGTCTGGATTAATAATTCACTGGGATTCACGGTGATTCGGCTAAAACCATATGCTTGTCATAAGAGTATTTTGAACTGTGATCCAATATGATCTTTTCTCTTTACAACGTTTTGCATATACATGTATGATGTAAAATATAGGCTAGGACCCGAAAGGCGGCTTAGATTCAGAACTGCGAAAAGGTCGTACTTGATTAGGATTCTTGAGAACTTGATTGTGTAAAAAGCTATCCGCAACGCACAGGGTTCACGTAAACATCAATGTGTTTCGAGAATAATAACAGAAATTGGCAGGACGATGTCTTAAATTTTCCTTCCATGAAAAGATAAGACGCAGCCATATGATCAGATCAGAGTTGATCACCACAAAACCATGCTGAGAAATAATATTTAGATATCTTTTTAATCAGATTGTAATTTTTCTCATTTCCTTCCCAATAGTGTTGGCTGATTTAAAGTATATATATATTTTTAATTTCCTTATGGGATTTTCAGGATATCGTGTAATATCAAGACGTGGGTACATACATGTCAGGCTTGTCAGCAGTTTTGTGTTGTCGACTTTGCAATAATGGTCCTTATTTATTAATTTCCCAGAGTATTTTATCTGCATACAAAGTTTAGCATAAGCAAAATTTTGTATCTGTACAATAAAAATATATAAAAATGATAATTATAAAAAATATGCAATGATATTTGCCGATTTTCGCTCACTATGTCAGTCAGAAGGCAGTCCTTCCTAATGTTAATCTCGCTTGCTCTTATGTTAAAAACGCTCTGGATGAAGGAAGTAAATAGTGGGTAGTTTGAAACATAGATTTATGTGATATTCTTTGCACTGGGGCAACATTAACCATCCAATCATATATTTTGAATAAATGAAGAGAGAAAAATTTGCTTGCCTCGATGCACCGGGGTTCGAACCCGGGACCTTTGGGTTACAGGCCCAACACTCTACCGACTGAGCTACAGAGGCTCACGGCAAAGTGAGTCCCGAATTCTTACCCAGTAAAGACGGCGATTTTCCCTCGTCATAAAGCACACACACAAGTGACGCTAAATTAGCATCTTTTTCATCTAGATATTACTCACAATTGGTTTTTGCTTTAGTAAATCCGAAAGCGTAGATGTCTAGACGTTATTTCTGTCCTAAAAAACAAAACTGGCTAATGAAACCACAGCCTCAGACAGTTAATGGGACGTCGCTGAACAACCTCTGCCTTCAGACTGCATGTGATGGTAGGTGGAGTTAACCTTTATCGGCATGTCACAGTTACATGTAGCACAATGGCCTGTCCATACCATTTGAAGTACCGCAAAAGTCTCTTTAGGAATCGCAGATACTTAATGATACTATATGACATATAAATACTATCTATGCCATACTTTGGTTGAGAAATTATTGTCAAAAATGGTCTTTGAACGAATTTAAAGAAAGATACCACGACAGCTGCGTACTGAATCTCCAACTTTCCCGGATCAATTGATGATGCATTGTTTTATTATGTGAGTTGATAAGTAAGTCTTTCTAATCACCCGTGGGCTAAAATTGTTCGCGTGGGCATATACGATTAACTGCAATATGGGACTGGAGGTCAAATATAAATTGATATAAACCAATCGCCGATGTATATTTCTTAATATGATACAGACTTAACGTTTTACCGAAGGTTAATCGCTTCTCCTCGATTAACACAGTAGAAGATACATCATAACTTTCAATTTCGTCTATACGTCGGTCTCTGTCAATATGGCGATAATGAATCTGTGTAAGTCGATAAAGGACTTAGGCCTTATTGACAGGTCTTGCTCACGGAGTCCGAAGCCGTTAGTGTATACAGGCTCCAGTGTTATACCTATCGTCGTACTTCTTACCCTGATGAGACTACCACATGGAATAAACTCGCTCTAATGATTTGTTTAAAATCCGACGAGCCCTCATACAGAGCAAACACGCCTATAGACTGTACTGACAGGACAGCCATCAATATTCAGTTAATTATTTAAGGTCGTTAATTAAGTATTTTGTCTGTCTCTGCAATAAGGGGAATATACTCTGGAAATGAATGTCATCAATTTTTAAATGTAGTTAAACATTTGTAGAAACCTGACCTGTACTTCCGGTAGACTTAATACTTTGAATATACGATTGTTTGGGGATTATAACAATAGGTTTAACTCTTTAAGATCTGAAACAGGTGGGAAATGTACGCTTTGTCATGTATCTGCTTGCCACTTTTAGTATTCGTCGTTAGCATCGCACAACATATTCAAGTCCATGGAGACACATACTCTAGGAGTCCCTGGTTGTAGACCAATGGCTTCAAGATTATTAATTGATTGATTGATTGTTTGGTGTTTTACGCCGTGCTTAAGGTATTTCGCTTATATGACGGCGGTGTATTCCGACATCAACTAACACCAGCACTAGCAGAAAAAGTTAATTTTCCTCAAGTGCCAAGTAAAGACAGCATTGCCACTCATCAAACAAACTGCCCTTAGCCAGATGGCTCCAATATTATTAAAGTATGAGAGGTCACAACTGTTTTATATATTAAGATCGTCGATATATGACAACGGGTCTACTTTATAAAAACAGTCCATATGTCACACGTGAAAGTGTTTTGATAGATATAATCCTACCTTGCATGAACATATGCTTATCCTTTTTTTGTTTTTGGGTAAAGACTTTTGGTGTTTCCTTTATAATTTTACACACGCAGGTTATGTTTGATAACATGTTAACAGTTCAATGCCGCAATACTTTGAGTTTCTAAAGATTATCCTATTTATTATTCATATCTCATCTTAGGCTTAAGAATACCTCTGTCATCAATCATACAACAAATCGCTTTATTTTTTAGAAATGCCGCTTTCTAGAAAGGAAAATATACTTCACAAATGTCATGGCCATTATTTATTTATTGTTTTTTGTCCTTTTATGTGCACTGCTTAACTTTTTTGGTGGATAAGTATAATCCTTTTTTCAACACAAATTATGAACTATCTGCACTTGATGGACAATTCTTAATATAATGTCTCATAAATAAAACCGTATGTGCTGAGTTATGTCGTCCCTGTGATGTTTCACGTGGACCTATAGTGTGACAGCACTTGTTTGCGTCTGGCATAGTGTAATTACCAACGCTACTATTTTCCGGAACTACATCAGCCATATCAGTCTGATGTGAATATTAGGTAATTATCCTTGACAGAATAAATCGGATCTAGTCACGAATCGATTAACACGACTAAAGAAGTTCATTGGGAAGAAATACGAAGGATCAGATTTCGTATAGGTGGACTGTTATTAGGAAATAATTTCTATAAAAGTTTGAGTGAAACACACACCATCAAATAGCAAAATCGATTAATGTTCCTGGCAATGGTATAGTGTGTAAATATACATGTATTGTACAAAAACCTTCCACTGAAATGTTTTACGTAATAATCAAGTAATGTTATTCCTTAAAAATGATAACTTTATTTTACATCCAGAATGAATGTATTAGTTAGAATAATGACAATAAATTTACTGACATTTACTGTGTATTCATCTCTTCCTACTTCCTTTGGGTCAATGGATGGCATTCGCTCTAGCGACGATTGATAGAACGACATTTTATTTCAGTTCATTCTTCACTGGATCAGTTGACCGTTTGTAGGAGTGGTTGTCGCAAGAACGATTTTTCAATTTATCCAACGGCATGACAGCACCGGCCTGGCTGACAAATAAACACGATCCTCCCAGAAACTAATTGGCTATGTGGGCCTATTGGTGACGGATTATTGCCAGTCATCTGCTGATTATGTTTTGTTATTTTAATAACAAGACTGACACAGACTGATTATTGATTTTCAAATGGCCCATTGAAAAACAAAACTGATGTTTCCTTCTGAATGGTTTTCGAATAACCAATTTGGTTTCGACTAATTTGTTAAATAGCAAAATGGGAACTGACTTCTTAATGTTATGTAGTTAAAGCAAGAACGAAAATGGTTCATATTTCTTATTGAAAGAACTGACTCACTGTTTTTTTTATTATAATACACTTGAGTACGAAGTTAAACTCCTATGTTAAACCCCAATGTTACTGCGACTTGTTATTGGTGTCTCGAATAACCAATTTGGTTTCAGCCGTTTAGTGCCTTTTTAAATATCTAAAATGGTGCTGATTTGTTGCTGGTCAATGAATAGTCAATCTGGTTCCTAATCGTTAGTGGGTGGCCAGATATCAGATTTTGAATAACCAACAACAAAACTGTTACCGCGACTCCAGTTTTCGAGTAACCAATTTGGGTTATTTTCACATAGCCAAAATGGTACAAACTTCTTACTATTTCTCTAATTTGGTTCCATGGAACTGTTAGTGGATTAAAAGGGTGCTAATTTATCATTAGTTATAGAATTATCAATCTGGTCCGACTTGTCAGGGGATAGTCAAATATGTAAAACAGATAATGTTTTCTCATCGGTTTTCGAATAACCAATTTGGTTCCGATTCGTTAGTGGCTTTTGGTTGATTGATTGATTTACCAGCTTGATACTGATTGGTCAGTTTGTTACTTCAATTACAAAACCTCATTTGAGTTCTTATTGGTATGCGAATAACATATTGATGCTGACCCGATAATGGTTTCGAACAACGAAAAATTCCTTGGTTGCAATTACTAATAACCTTCACTATATATGTAGCACAGCGAGGCTAGGCTTGCTTTCTTTGACGTACCAGGAACGGTTCTGTGATACATACATACATATTTTAGAATAGATAAGCACACTAAATTGTATTCCAGCGTCACACGTTGTGCATAATAAGGCGGACAGATCCAAATAAGCGGAATTGATTACATGTGGGATATTCGACACGCAGAACCACCATTGTGGGGATTATCGGGAGGTTATCTGTATTTTTAGGTTCAATCCTAGGGCTATATCGAGTGATTCGTTCAAGATCTGGCTACAATATTATAACAATTGCGGAGTATGTGGAAGGGATTTGGTCGCTGAGGAGGGAAACTGAGAGCTTAATGGACCAAACAGTTGTGTTGTTTGAACAAATACGCGGAGTTGTGTGTTTGTTCATTTGATTGGGGGTTAACACCGAACTTAAGGTTATTTCACTCACATGACGGCGTGCCAGGCCAATAGGTGAAGGGAACCATCTCCGACGCCACCGACAACTAAAAAAGACAAGACAGGACAATCACAGGACGTTATACAAATAAAAACTAGGTTGGAGGAGTAGGGTAGGTCTATTATGGAGAGGGGTGGGTGGGTGGGTGGGGAGGGGGGGGGGGGGAATTAGAAGGGTGGGTATCCCCCTAATGCCCTCCTGTGGTGTGGAGCTAATCCACGAGAACCCTTTCCTTACGACAAATAAATTTTGCATCCATTTTTTAACGAAATTGTTTTTTTGTAGGTTTTCAATATTAATAAGGAGAACAATGGGGGTGTTAACTGTAAGGAAAAATTATCAAACACCAGTCAGTTCACTCTGTTAATTCAGATAATCAATCGTCTCCGTTTCGCAGTTTTGATAATTAAAGGTCAATATTTTTTTGTCTTGATATACGGGTCTCGTGTAATAACTACTATTTCACTAACATATACTGTTGGCGATTTTGTAGAAAGAATGATTCTTTAGAAAACACGGTTCGGTGGTAGTGGGAAAAAAGGGGGCCACTAGCTACAGTTGTTACATTGTTCATACACAAACAAAAAGGTTTCCACAAGAGCCAATAAGCTAAAACTGAACCGTTAATGGTTCTATTTATAGAGCCATCTTTAAATCAGGCCGATGTGATCTTTTCTAGCAGCCAATTTCATATATTTTGTGACAAAGTAACGCAAGATCAAAGAGGGCAAGTTTGTATCACACTTCCTTGCGAAAGTGGATCGCTCTTTCTCAAGTTACATTTATCGAGTTATAATTATGACTGACTACAACGTGAACTTCCCCTGTGAGAAACCTACTGGACAGAAAAACAAGACATTAAAAACAATCAGGCAGGCCTGTACTTTCCTTCCAGATTTCATGGCGATGTCATGTACTATTAATGTATTCAACCTTCGAAGCCGGAAGGCTGTTTGATTATTATAAAATTTCTGTAAAGAAGACCTCTCTCACTGAGCATTAGTTGTTTATTAGAAACCTTTTATTTATCGAACCACGCAGTAATAATCTGTCCACGGTGAGAAACTGATCTGCTAAATGGTTTATAAGAGTATAAATCAGCCAGTGAGAACATTAACACCAGTTATTACATCAACTCGGTCAGTAACCCGGATGCAGAGGTTTCCGAATTGCCAGGACTCTTTTAACCGTTATCACTATTTTCTCACAGGCTTCAACATACATCCCTGTAGGGCTGAGAACACTGGACACAGGATTTCCGGCGGATCTGGTAAGGTCATATCCGGGTATTATTTCCGGTCATGTTTGCGCTGTTTGTTCAGAGAGCCAGCGTTCTACAATACTAGTCATTTACAAGGTTTTGCAGAAATTTTTATTTTTAAAGCAAAATCTGTTCTTAAGAATAATCAGCTCATCTATGTCTATGGTTTAGATTACTATTTTGTTTTCTTGTCCCGCATCCATAGTTGACACGACCCTTATTTCCAGATATAGTTGCGAAATGCCTGGTTACTATTTCATGTTACAAAAAGACGTTTTGCTTCTTTTAAAATCCTTAATAATTTATTTTGCTTTTATGCCATTGTGTAAGCCGCTAGCAGTGAATTTGGTCTGTTTTTCTAAATAAGACGGATACGCAGGGACCACATTGATGCTTTGATACGTAGAAATGGTGGAATTCTTGTCTTTTTCAAGAACGGTCACTGAAGTCAAGCTCTGATCCATTTGTAAGATCCATTTTGTTATTGTAATATCCAGATATTAAACATGCCTATATCAAAAGAGAACAGAAAAATCCCTCAAAAACAAAACAAAAACCAACAAAACAGAAACAGTTAGTTTAAAATGACTGACCATCTAATACAGTCATTTTCTTTTTTCATGGAGACAGTCGGATAGGAGAAGAAGACATGATCGACCGAATTCAAAAAAGAAATAAAAATTACATTTTTGTTCACTACTTAATGTCTATTGCTCATTTTCGGGGGAATGGCTTTTGATGATAAGTTAAGATCTATATCACTATATCACATTGAACCCGTTACCACAATCTACCGTGTGACCACATGATGAATTTAAGCCAATGGGCTATCAAAAAAAAGTAAACTAATCTACAGATTGATTGATAGGTGCTTTTCGCCACATTCACCGGTATTTGAACTACGCTGTGGCGTGAACATGTTTTCAATTCATATACACCATATATTATGTAATGAATGACAATTGCAGCTCGTAGCACCCTTGGTATTCAAAAAGAAAAACAAACTGAACTGAAAAGGACAAACATAAAAGTGTTAAAATTCCAAATATATTAAATGTTTCATTTTCGATCTAAAAATTGTAAACATTGCGTTTAACATTGTCAACCATAGCTGTTTTACAATCATTCATACATACGGATTCTTTTAAAGAATTTACCAACAATGTTGTCGAACAAGTCCTTCACAGAGGTAACTTAGTGTTAAAAAAGCTTAATGTCAATATTTTAAAGGTTTCATTTTGGATTTAAAAATTGTAAATTTTCTGTTTAAAATTGTCAGATATAGTAATTTACGATCATTCATAAAAATCATTTTCGAAATTTGCGTTTTGATGAGCGACCAGCACTGTGGGTTCTAATGGGTTTTAGAATATCGGCGCCACTTTGCAAATAATCCTCGCTGCTCCTCGCCCTTAAAAAGGTAGGATATATTTAGAGGGAGAAGGCCTACTAATCAACAGAAAATATGCAAAACAACATTTCTGTTATACTATTCTACGTAACGTCATAGTGTAATATTTTCCGGAATCCAGCATTCAAACGACCCGGAATCCAGCATTCAAACGACATGTAAAATATCAGCTTGATATGAATAGTACTGAGTTACCTTTCGCCAGAAAACACCAGATCAGAGGAAATCACCAGATCAGAGGAAAACACCAGATTAGAGGAAAACACCAGATTAGAGAAAAACACCAGATTAGAGGAAAACACCAGATCAGAGGAAATCACCAGATCAGAGGAAAACACCAGATCAGAGGAAAACACCAGATTAGAGGAAAGCACCAGATCAGAGGAAATCACCAGATCAGAGGAAAACACCAGATTAGAGGAAAACACCAGATCAAAGGAAATCACCAGATCAGAGGAAAACACCAGGTTAGAGGAAAACACCAGATCAGAGGAAAACACCAGGTTAGAGGAAAACACCAGGTTAGAGGAAAACACCAGATCAGAGGAAATCACCAGATCAGAGGAAAACACCAGGTTAGAGGAAAACCCCAGATCAGAGGAAAACACCAGATTAGAGGAAAACACCAGGTTACAGGAAAACACCAGATCAGAGGAAAACACCAGGTTAGAGGAAAACACCAGGTTAGAGGAAAACACCAGATCAGAGGAA
>JAQQZZ010026101.1:0-10927 GCA_030265115.1 Mopalia vespertina | reverse complement strand
CACCCCCCCCCCCCCCCCCCCCCCCCAAAAAAAAAAAACAAAACACGGAGAGCACTTTTGAGATCTGATTTTGCTTAACTGGATGTAAGCATACGTTAAACCACCTACGACCTGTCAACGCAAATATTAATTTTAAGTTCTCTGAGTTTTAAAGTGTTATTTGCAAACGCATAACAAATTATTTAGCATCCAAAATTTCCCAGTTATTGATGGCAAATTTAAACTGCTTGGTTGGTTGATTAATTGTTCTGTGAAATAAAGTCATAAGATGATTCAAATATATATTTGTTATGCCTCCACCAGGATTGGAACTCATGCTAGAAGGACCATAATCCACAATTATGTGGTAACGCGATACAGGGCTGTATAATATCGTATCGTATCATCGTGAAAAATTTCGCGATACAACGATGTATCGAGCGTATTTTTTTTTTCAATAAAAAAAACCCCGATCGCCCTGCTTCACTATAGTATAAAGACAAGATGTTTGATCTTGGATGAAATCTATTAGAACAAGCTGAGTAGGTAGCAGATCCACCATTAAAGGCGTTTTTGTTGTTGAAAAAATAGGTTCATAATCCCAGTCAACTCACATTTTCCTACCTTTTTTTAAGAACCATTTTTGTTCTCTCAAAGATATGGGGTTTTTCACCATTTTGGTGCAATATGCAATGTCGGTCATATTTTCTGTGAAACTTTGTTCTCAAGCACATACCGAGCGACGTAAATATTGCTAAATTATGCAACAGTGGCCATTTTGTTTTATTGAACTTGGTGATATTCATACCAATTCGTCATCTAAGGGAGAGAAAGCACAGTACAAGTTTATCGGTGATTTTTTTTTCAAATGATCAAGTTTACAGCACAAAGGGTCTATTATTGAAACATTATGCAATGGCCATCATATTGTTTTGTGTAATTTGGTGAAATGCAATCCTATCCTTCGTCTTAATAAAAGAAAGCTAAATTCCAAGTTAATCGGTGAATTTGTTCTCAAGCTATCATGTTCACAAAACATAAGCGTGAATGTTGTAAAAAACATAAAATGGGGGCCATTTTGTTTTAGAGAATTTGGTGTAATGCAATCCCATCTGTTGTCTCAACAGGAGGAGGCTATATTCCAAGTTTCAAGTTAATCCGTTACAGTTATCGTGTTCACAACATGTAGGACTATGGTAAAATTATGCAATGACTGCTATTTTCTTTTACGGAATTTGGAGAAATGAAATCCCATTCTGTCTTAATGGATATTGTCAAATGATGCAGTGACAGTCCTTTTTTGTGGAATTTGGTGAAATGCAATCCCATACGGTGTTTTAATGGGAGGAAGCCATATTCCAAGTTTGAAGTTAATCCGTGATTGTTTTCTCTACTTATCGTGTTCACAACACATATTGTAAAATTATGCAATAACGGCCATTTTGTTTTACGGAATTTGGTGAAATGTAATCCCCTGCGTCATCTTAACAGGAGAAAGTTACAAACCAAGTTTGAAGTTAATCGGTGAATTTGTTTTCAATCTGGCGTGTTCACAAACATTTGCAACGGACAGAAAGACGCCGAGTAGGAATTCTGTAAGTCCCCCGCCCACTACTCTATACTATATGTATAGTAGCGGTGGACAAAAAAATAAAATAAATAACATTGACAAAATAACCGATTTTTTTTGTCCTTATTTATAAATTGTGCGACACATTAATTCGAGAAAAATAAACAATAGGTGAAGAAGTAACAATTTTACCAAAAAAAAAGGATTTGTCCCGGTCTATACCCTTTAACATATGTTCTAACGTATAAATAAGGAAAATCCATATTTTTGGTCAAATTTTTATTTCTTCACTGATTCACTTATACAAGGCACACAGATCACCCATATACATCCCTTACTTACCTGCGGATCCCTAGTCTAACTCTTGTCAATTTAGATTGCTCAGTTGACATAAAGGAAAATAATGAAACAAATTCAGATTTTATCGAGGATAATTTAATCACTGACAAGTACATACAGATCTATTCGTCATATTTGAGGCTTAAATTCATTTATTGGCTTGTAGTTTTGTTTGTATCAGGACATAACTTAGCACAACAAAAGTGAAATGGTTTGAAATATTGTAAGATGGAAGTTTATACATATCTTTCCAAGGTAAGGTTGCTTAGCGGCTGAAGTTCTTCCTTTAAGAGTATGACAAACAAATGCCACGCCCACTTCATATTTTTTATTGTAGAGGAAGAAAATATGGCAGCTGTTTTGGAATGGTTTAACCAATCTGCGTCTTTGTTGGGTAGATTATTGATTGGGTACGAACCCGCCACAAAAATCTGGTTATGTGTTGCCACTTAGGGAAGGGGAGCTCACAGCAAACGCTGTGCAATGAAACTTCATAGATATGGCCAACCATGAGGGACTGACAAATGGTGTGGCACATCGCGTAGATCAAAAGGATTACCTGTTGAAGGGGATGGTGGAGGAATAGTCTAGATTAAAACAATATTTTTATAAGGGATATTTAATTTAGCTTAGTTCATTATTAGTTTAATGTCTACACGTAATTATATCTTCTATTTTAATGTTTAATTGACAACAATGTTATTGCTTTGCTACAAAGATTTAAATTGAAACATGTATAATTAAAATAAAATAAGATAATTAATTTAATTACCTTTAAATTTGCTACCAGAGTATAGCACTTACTTACAGAGAGATAAAGGTAAAACCACAGAAAAACAGAATGGGAAAACAATAGTACTATTAGGGTACATCAATCTTAAAAAGATCCAGTAAAGTGACGGTTCGCCCAATAATAAGCTACTTTCGAGTTACCATAGAATCACATGTGTTGCACGGATTAAATTGAACAATGAAAAATTAAGAACTTTCCAATCATTTCACCCCTAGTCTCATACGTTAACTAAAAATTAAAACAATAATAACAATCAAATCAAATTTTTAGGAGTATATCTTACCATTTTGTGTATTTTTGTGTTACAGCATAGAACAGAATATTACTTTCTGCGTGTATTTGAATGGCCTATTGATGTATTTATCATAAATTATGTGTACAAATACTCCAGAATACACCAAGTAGGCTGTAGATGTATAGGATCAAAACGTATAACGAGTAGGTGTAAAATAATCAACAGGATGCTTTGATTTTAGGGAAATTTCATACATAGCCCCGGTTAGTTAAGTTTCTGGAGATTTCATGAGGAAAAGGCTCACATCAAGAAAACATCACGTGATCATTGGCGGAGGTTTTCTAACAGATTAAGCTTACACGTATAGATCCACATCTCGCCTGTTACTTCACGAGGTGTCCCTGGGAGATCTTCATATATAGATCTTCAAATATATGTTTATGTAAGTATACCGTGTAAAATCCAATATGTAGTTTATTGTATGAGACTACGTTGGGTTTAAAGTCCTGTACAAGGTGTCCAGTCCAATGCCGACTTTCACCTCAACATGGTCTACTACAATAAAACTACATATTAGATTCTATATTGTATAAGGACCTTTTTATTATACATTTCAGAACATTTGCAGACTTATGAAAAAGCCTTTTGACGCATCCGAACATATTTTGCCATCTTCGGCAGTGTACCAATGACCTCCTGCTTTCGTACACAAACGCTTCTTTCGGTGGAATAGTGTGACGTCAGATCCAAAAGGGTTTTTACCAAGTGAATATGGTATTCAAACAAATTCAATATGGCATCCTATTTCACCCTCACATGGTATAAACGGAGTGTTTTTATTAGATAGACATGTATAATATACAAGCTGGCCTGTGCTGTAATCTTTTCAGGCAAAACCTTAACATCCGTCCTGTAAAATGTTGTGAGATAACCTAACCTAACATTTGCCGCCGCTTTGCTGATTTTTTAAATACATAAATGTACATTTATGAAATATAAAGCAAAATTGTTTTATAATACCAACTTCATTGATGATCGAATTGACAAAATTTGTAAAAATCAGTAGCAAAATGCAAATTAAGATGAACACTGCAAACAATTTAAGAAACCTATAAATCGGTCCTCCTAAAATAAGTTTGAATAGCCATGAGAGAACGCCGTCTGTTCTCCCCAACAGCACAGGCCTGTACATGTATAATATAAATATTATGAAATATAGAATATATATAAAACTTGTAGGATTTTTCAAGCATGGGGTCTTTCAGGTATTCAGGATAGAACAAGCTTTATTTTGACAGTGTGCTAGTCCACTGAGAAAAGGGAAGCCTCTGGCAACAAGCTGAGGTAATACACTAGATGAAGAGAGATTGATGGGATTGGGTGTATGTCACTTACAGGACTATAGGAATATGGTTTATCCAAACTTACAGAGCCTAGCTAACCAACAATAACATGTGAAGTGTTTGCTCTGTTGGACGATAAATGTTCCTCCAGTACTAGGTGCAGACAAAATGTTTCTTAAAACTGTCCTTAGCCAGAGTGCAGTCAAAAAACAGGAGTTCATGTGTGTTTGATTTGCCACACCAAATAAGGTCAGGCGTGTTGGACTCCCCACACTAAACAAGATCAGGTGTGTTGGGACTCCCCACACCAGACAAGATCAGGTGTGTGTGACATGCCACACCAAACCAGATGAGGTGTGTTTGACATGCCACACAAAATAAGATCAGTGGTGTGTGACATGCTACACCAAACAAGATCAGATGTGTGTGACATGCCACACAAAATAAGATCAGTGGTGTGTGACATGCCACACCAATCAAGGTCAGGTGTGTGTGACATGCCACACAAAAAAAGATCAGGGGTGTGTGACATGCCACACCAAACAAGATCAGGTGTGTGTAACATGCCACACAAAACAAGATCAGGTGTGTGTGACATGCCACACAAAAAAAGATCAGGTGTGTGTGACTCACAACACTAAATAAGATCAGGTGTCACTGACTCGCAACACGAAATAAGATCAGGCAGGTGCGACTCACCACACTAAACAAGATGCGGTGTCATTGACTCGCAAGACGAAATAAGATCAGGCGTGTCTAACAACAACCCCGCTCTGAAACCTTCCTTCCGTAAACCAGCCGAATCAGCAGTCACAGCTACAACGTAGAATCATTGCAATAATAATTTGTCATGAAAATTTCATGAACATCTATTATTTTTTTTATTTTGGAAAATGTACGTTGAAACTTAACCCTCCGTCCTACTAAGGAACAGACTTTTGTTTTCTTACCACAATATCTTTATACATGTACATGTACTAGATATTTCCAGTTAGTTCGGACTATACAGATTCTGTACATTTGAACACGGTCATAAACATTCAATCTATGTACACATTCACAAAAGTTGTGAAAAAGATTTAATAGTTATCACAAATAAACGACGAATCAGTTGGGGGATATACAATCCAGTGTCTGTTTGTCTGTTTGTGTGACCGTTCACAATCATGAAACTCTTCCTGGGTATTCATCCATTAATTGTTGGATTCCTGCAAACCAGGTTGCTACGTCTACAGTCCTGCTTTCGTAATACCTTATGAAGTTATGTTCCTGAAACAGTTAAACATGTAAAATGCAGTTACAAGTATGAATACATTAGTCAGACATATTGGTGAAATCTTTTACTACATGTAACATTCTAATAAAGAATAGAAATCTGTTTTGCTGAAAATTGTGAACATAGCCATTCTATGAGAAGTTGTAAACTGCTATAAAAAGGGTGGCGACAGGCTACTGTATTTCCTGACTGAAAAACAGGCCCAGGTTTGGCAAAATTTAGTAAATTACCCAGAGAATATGAAATGAAAACCAGTATTTTAATTGTACACTTTTCTTTAATCTCTTGAAAATGAGATGCAATCTTCAGAATCAAATTATTTCCACGATGCTGTTTTGAATTACACTATTTGAATACATAGCTATTAACAGTTTATTTTTAATGTTGTCAATGGCACCACTACAAAATTTTTGTAATGGTTGACACTTATAGAGGGTTTACTTATTTTTGTTTGGGATTTAGCACATCAAACAAAGACATCACAAAAACATCGGCTTTATGTTGCCCCTTAGCTCTGCACCCGGGCAACAAGAAGCTCCCATCCAACCCCTTAGCTCATGGGTGAAAGAAACTACATGTACTCCCACACCATGTTGACATATTACAAGATAAGATACTTCTTAAATTCAGATCACACAAAGCTTTAATAAACACAGGCACTTGACTGAAGGTAGGCTCCTGTTAACTTCAGCTTAAAGTTTTGGGAAGCAGCTCTGTGTCTGATCAAGCAATTTTGTACCAATTGCTTGATCAATACTTGTGTCTCTAAAATAGAGATGAACAGGACACAATTTTTTCTATTTGTTTCGATTTTCTTTTGAATTAGGTGCAATATATTATAAAATACTATACAAAAACATTCAAACTAATCTCTACTCACCAATAGCTTTTTGTACTTCGGCCTCTTTTTATAATCTTTCGTCAAACTAAAATTAAGAAATAAATAGTTGAATAAATGTACAAAACAGCTATTTTTAAATTCAATTTTGCTCCTTATAGGACAATTCTGTTAATTTGCAGTTAATTTTCCACTCACATGAAGGCATGCCAGCACAATGGGTGAAAGAAATCAAAAGACAGGACAGAATACAAAGTAATCACAAACAGATCGGCTTCATGTTGCCACTTAGCTGTGAGAGCACCCAGGCAACAGGAAGCTCCTTCCCAACCTGCAGCCACGAATATTTAAACCCTCATGAAGTCATTAAGGGGGCATGATTTGAGGCCTTGATTACAGAAGGTAATTTAAACCTATTGAGATTGACTTAATGGTACTGTTTACTGCTGAAAAGACAGCATATTAATTCTACACTACCTGCCTCTGTGCTTATTTATGTTTACAAAATCTCTTTTTTTTATTCACTGACAAAAGGCGATGATTTTTCAGAGGATGGCTAGAACAGGGTCACTGTGAAGGAGGTAAATTAGGTCATGCAATTGTGGGAGCTTCAGGCCGCAATTTTTGGCTTTCATGTGTGTAAGTTTAAGTATTATTGGCAAAAATTGTTTCTTAGCTTTTCTACGCACTACAGCCGGTAAATCTAGACTTTAAATTATAGATGTTAATAGATTGTATTCATGGATGGTAGGTTAACATTACATGGGTTTAACCATCACAATGTCCAGAGCAATCCAGTATTCACAAATCTGTTCATACTGACATACATTTTACACACTTTATGGTCAGGTATAAAATGATGGATTGAGTGATGCTTTACACTGTGCTAAAGGGTATTTCATTTATATGACGTGGTGTATTCCAACAATAACTGACACTAGCACAACCATAAAATGTGAAAAGTTGGAAAGTTAATCTTCCTCCAGTGCAAAATGAAACAACATTGCTACACCCCAAACATACTGCCCTTAATAGCCAGAGGGCTGTATAAAATGAAGAAGAAAGACATGAATATGCATTTCTTAGAAAACGTTATCTTATTCAACATTTCAAATCAAGAAATCTGTGTCAGCTGCACATCTCCCCATAAAACAAAAGTGAACTTACCAGTCTGTGACAAAGGAATAGAAATTAAGGGAGAATCCACTTCCAGGAGGTAGTCTAGGTGGGTCCTCCTGGATCACTTTTGAAAGAACTTCAAAATCTGTTCGGCAACCTTTATAAGGGAACTCTCCAGTGGCTAATTCAACCTAAGACAGACAAAATTAATTTGTTTATTAGATTGGAGTTTAACGTCCTACTCAAGGGTATTTCATTTAAATGACAACAGATTGTCCACTTCACAGTTCCTTGCCTAATTACAGTCGAAAGCTGATAGGAAACCTCGTAAAACACTCCTAAACCCGATGGTCAACAGACGGACTCAATCCCGTGAACATTACTTCAAAGTAGGCTTAGTAAGCACACACGCTAAGCACTAAGCCACAGCCCTCAGACAAAGTTAACAGATGGTCAATAGTCAGTATATTGAAATAATTTTGTGTAGCTTAGATTGCTTGATTTTGGCATGTTCAGGTTGTATCTCTGTTTATTGTACTTTATATGGCAGCTTACCAGGCCAATACTAACCAGTTTTCTTAATGTGGTTCAGGGTAGTTGATGTATGATTGTTTAATTGGGGGTTTACATCGTACTTACGGTTATATTACTCATGCAGCATGCCAGTCCAATGGGTGAAGGAAATCACCCTTGACGCCATTGGCAACAAACAAAAACAAGACCGGAAAACCACATGATGCAGTACAAAAAAATAACAACTACATGTACGATGGCTTTGTTTGCCTCCTTAGCTTTGAGAAGGCAGCAGGAAACCCGCTCTCAACCACTTGTGGTATGTTTAATAGGCATTTGTGTAATTACAGATCAATGGGAGTGAATATTTTGGTTTGTTTCTATAATGTGCTTAGAATATATTTTCAGGCATGTTATCATAACTTAAGACTTAGATCACATGCTCATGATGGTTAACAGAGTGAAATGTATGAGTGGATGGGTACTACATGTCGAATGAGAGAACTAACCAGTGATATTCATTAAGACTCAGATCACGTGCTCATGATGGTTAATAACAGAGTGAAATGTATGAGTGGATGGGTACTACATGTGGAGTGAGAGAACTGAGTGGATGGGTACTACATGTGGAGTGAGAGAACTGAGTGGATGTGTACTACATGTTGAGTGAGAGAACTGAGTGGATGGGTACTACATGTTGAGTGAGAGAACTGAGTGGATGGGTACTACATGTTGAGTGAGAGAACTGAGTGAATGGGTACTACATGTTGAGTGAGAGAACTGAGTGAATGGGTACTACATGTTGAGTGAGAGAACTAACCAGTGATATTCCTAAACTCCATACATCAGCTCTGATATCATAATCTGGCTTCTTTGGATCAGGAGGCTCAATTCTTTCAGGCTGCAATAAACAAAAGACAAAAGTCATATCATTTTTTCTGTAATAAATACATGTACAAACAGATCGTCTTCAAATTGCCCTTCAACCCCTGGACCAATAGGGCAACCTGAGGAGCCTCCCATCCCTCAGCCAGGTTTTCAGGAAGAGGTTTGTTAAAAAATTGTGCCATATACAAGTGGCCTCATAACAACACAACCAATAATCGCCAGAGACCTTGAACTTTGAAGAAGCCAAAAATCATTTCATAATCATATGTGCGGGCTGCTTTATAGATAGTGACCCACAAATAAAGCTGTTTTATTGAAAACAAAGTGAGTTTAACATAAATACTGGCCAATTATTGCATCCCCACCCCCTCCCCTCCTCAAATAAGCCATCGTTAAGTATGCAAGAGAAAATGGAAAGCGTTGTACTTACAGCCATATAAGCAGCACAGCCTGCACTCCTTGTTTTAGCTTTTGAGTCCACCAGCCTTCCACTAATACCAAAATCACACAGTTTTACATTCCCATTCTCGTCCAGCAAGATATTTGAGGGCTTCACGTCTACAAATTATGACAGAACATATTTAGGGGCCCAACCTTTTTGCAAAACAAGCTTTAAGACATGTTTGTGGAAAAACATTATAGGGGAAAGTACTGGTAATATATCTTTGATAAAGGGAAGAGGGGAATTAAATTACACATATGGTCATTTAGATTTTATTTTCCTTTAAAAAGATGTCAGAGGATGGACTTTTTACCTGCTACAAGATTAACATGAATTCTATCAAAAATGGTTGAACAGACTTGGGAGTCATGAAATTCCAGGAGTTTTGAAAGATAAAATTGGGGTTTTCAAGGAAGATTTTATCTTTAAATTGTTTTGTTTGTTTGATTGGGGTTTAACGTCGTACTTAAGGTTATTTCACTCACATGACGGCGTGCCAGCCTATTGGGTAAAGGAAACCACCCTTGACATCACTGGCAACAAACAAAGACAAGACGAGACTACAACAGGACAAAATACAGACATAAGGAAATGAATTTTATTTATTTTCAAGATTTGTCAAATATTGTTAAGATTTCAACAAAGAAAAAAAGTACATGCTGAGCAATATTTGATCACAATTACAGTTACTCTTTACCCATCTATACATGTTCATCCATAACAATGGTCTTTCAATACAAATGCAAACCATTATACTGAATTTCCAGGAGTTTTCAAGGAGCAAGAATAGTTTTCCAGGAAATTCCAGTAATGGAGAACGGAATATCTTTTTTCGAGGAGTCTCAAGGACTGTAGGAACCCTGTATCAAGGTAAAGGTTAAAGAGTCTCACCTCTGTGTATAACTCCATGTCTCTCCTTAAGGTAGTGTAAAGCTCTGAGAATCTGAAAATAATATTTTCATTTCATTTCTATTTGTTTAATTGGTTAATTTAATAGGTTGACGTGAAAAGACACAACAAATCATTAATCAGGCTTATATCATTTGTTTGGGGTTAAGCAGTGTACTCAAGAGAATTTCTCTTATATGACAACAAATGTTCCATTTCTCATTCTACCCCATTTAAATACAGTTGAAAGCCGAGAAGAAACATCATAAAAACGACTCCATCAATTGCAGGAGACACCTCACATCAACAAGGGTACCTTATCGTAACAGTGGTAATCAGAGTATTTTCTTACCATTACCTGTATTTTTGTGCTACAGCATAGCATTGAAGTTTAATTTCTGAGTGTAATTTTTTGTCATATTGGTGTATTTTGGAGTACAAAATACACTGGGTAGGCAGGTCTGAATTGGCCTACCGTATGCTCCCTAACAATTCAGACACTCTAATTTTCGGACAGTTTTGTAGGGGTGAGAGAAAATAACCAAGCAGACCTCAATCTGTCCGAAATTAACTACTCTAACTGTGACCAGTTGAAGTCTGGCAGTTTGTATATATCTTTGCCTGTTACAACAACAACATGTCAATTGAACCTCTCCCGTAAAGAAAAAACCCTGTGGTAGAGTCTATTTCTCTGTCCGAATAAT
>JAQQZZ010026090.1:0-10928 GCA_030265115.1 Mopalia vespertina | reverse complement strand
GCTTGCCTCCACCGGGATTCGAACCCGGGACCTTTGGGTTACAGGCCCAACACTCTACCGACTGAGCTACAAAGGCTCACGGCAAAGTGAGTATATATTGAATAAATGAAGAGAGAAAAATTTGCTTGCCTTCACCGGGATTCGAAAGTGAGTATATATATATATACATATATTCTAACCCTCGTTACCCCCGATCTGTATACATTTGAATCGATTGTGGACATAGGTATGTTTGGCTAACAGTTTAAAATAAGCAGTACATGCAAGATTCGTTACGGCATGTTATCAATTTTTAATACTAATACACAGATTGTGAAGCACATAGAACAAAATGTGAGACTACAGTTTATTGCTGGATTAGACTTTGATCAACCTTACAGACGATTAAATATGGCTGGACTATATAATTAACATGATAGATTTTGACTGTTTGACTAGGGTTGACTTGTATGGCAACGGATTGTCCACTTAGTTCCTAAGTGCGATAGGAAACCCGGAGGATACCTCTTTCAGTCCCCTGGTCGACCTAAGGTACATGGGGGAGTTCACACGATGTGGCTCTATCCATCGTGAGGGAGTCATCGTGTGGCTCACCCATATGTGAGCTGAAATCGAAGGGAGAGAGTCATGGCATCATCGTCTTGCTCACTCACATGTGAGCGGAAATGATAGGGGGGTCAGCCGTTCGATACGCTTACCACTGAGACATGACCCTCTGATCAAAATTGCTTTAATGTTCGATTACACATTGATCAACATGAGAGGCTTTGGCTTATGGTCGGATTACACATTGATCAACACGATGGCCATTGACTTATGGTCCGATTACACTTTGATCAACATGAGGGCCATTGACTTATGGTCCGATTACACTTTGATCAACATGAGGGCCATTGACTTATGGTCGGATTACACATTGATCAACATGTGGGCCATTGACTTATGGTCGGATTACACTTTGGTCAACATAGGAGGGCCATTGACTTATGGTCGGATTACACTTTGATCAACATGAGGGCCATTGACTTATGGTCGGATTACACTTTGATCAACATGAGGGCCATTGACTTATGGTGGATTACACATTGATCAACATGAGGGCCATTGACTTATGGTGGATTACACTTTGATCAACATGAGGGCCATTGACTTATGGTCGGATTACACATTGATCAACATGAGGGCCATTGACTTATGGTCGGATTACACTTTGATCAACATGAGGGCAATTGGCTTATGGTCGGATTACACTTTGATCAACATGAGAACCATTGACTTATGGTCCGATTACACTTTGATCAACATGAGGGTCATTGACTTATGGTCGGATTACACATTGATCAACATGTGGGCCATTGACTTTTGGTCGGATTACACATTGATCAACATAAGGGCCATTGACTTATGGTCCGATTACTCTTTGATCAACGTGTGGCCCATTGACTTATGGTCCGATTACACTTTGATCAACATAGGAGGGCCATTGACTTATGGTCCGATTACACATTGATCGGCATGCGGGGCAGTGACTTATGGTCTGTTTTATAACATCATACTTTGATTACCGCAAATGAAATTAGATTAAGGATGAATTAAGTTTTGATCAACTTGTGGTTTTCCAAAATGAGAAATCATCCTAACGCATGGATAGCATCGTCAATACTCTGATAGCTATGGTACCGAGAACCTGTGTGGTTCACTGGGTTGTAACGACACAACGTCTCAACAACGTTAGTATGGGGCTGTATTGATTCTAAGGTACACTTTCTATTCTAACCTTAACTGTTGTCGGCGGACATAAGATACTTCTTTTAAGTGCTTTCACGCTAGATTGACTTCCATAGCCTCTACCGCATACACGTGAACTCTTGCACGCCTTCTTTAAAACCATGTCCACCAGATCTATTAATAACGCAAAACTATCTACGGATACCCAAAAGGACATTTAAGATTTTATGTTTGTTGGTTCACAGTGCCACGTGAACTAAACTGGTTGTATGAATGGTGTCGTATTTCAGGTAATTTGATGTTTTCGAAGAATACATTGTCACCGGTTTTGGGTGAAATCTGTGAACACATCTTTTTTAAAATCAAGTCGTGGTCTAACAACAACAAAATGTTTCTTTGTATACTCAAAGTCGACTATCTGCCTCACATCGGTAAGGTCCTTTTATTGGGGGTCAACAGGCCCAAACACAAGACCCATAGAGCCATGCGTGACAGCCTACATTAAATAGATCGAATTCTTTAAATAACATAAGTGTTGTGTGGCGGAATAGTCCAGAGCTGATTGTACGCTCTATATGCTTCTGTATGGAAGGGGATATCAGCCAAAAGACTATATCATGTAAGCACGCCATGCCATTTCACTTGAAGACAATCTTATCGCGAATTTCTTTATGCCATGTCACTTGAAGACAATCTTATCGCGAATTTCTTTATGGTATCGCGTATTTCATTATACTATGTCACTTTAAGACATTATTATCGCATATTTCGTTATGCTTTGTCACTTAAAGATATTCTAATCGCGTTTTTCGTTATGATATGTTCCTTGAAGATATTCTAATCGCGTAGTTTGTTATGCTATGTCGTTTGAACCATTCTAAACATATATTTATTAAAAACATATGGACCACATGAACTTGGATAGTCGGATGCTCCATTATAAGGGACATATAAATATGGGGATACATTTTTGTGATGCAAAAGTTTCGAACATTCAAATAACAGCACAAGAAAAATGGTTTTTGAGTAAGCTCCCATTAACCATAATGTTAAATTGGCTGGGTTACAGTTGACGTCACTTTCGATATTTGAAAGTAATCGTTCTTCGTTATGCTGTAATTTAAAAAAAAATACTTACTGTTTTAAAATATTAATACTTTACTATGTAGTAATACTATCTTTTGAAAATAGATTTAAAAAAACTCACAGAGATAAAAGAAATAAAAATCGCGATTAGTTATCCTGCAAGGGTACCACAAACCACTCAACCCGATGAAAATATAGGAACATATATATACTGGATGCAGAAGAGTTTTGTTTCTAATAGTCTATCATACAATGTAGCCTTATTTAGAGAAACAGAGTTAGAATGTACAGAACTGTGTAATTTCAAGTTTATTTTCACTTACCGGTCATTATGGATCGATTAGTGCTGTCCAATAATATTTACAATATTAGCTCATATTATATGCCAAATGAGACTTGAAATCGCCCGGTCTTCCTACAAATACGGAAATAGTTTCAAATGTCTGCATGTTGCCAATCCGCCGTTTTTCTCTCTTCCGATAACTTCAATGTTTTAGGCATGTATACCTATACGGAAAGGACACAGAATTTATTCGAGAGGGATATTAAACCGGTATTAAGCCTGTTAGTCTGTTTAATTGATTTGTCATTTCAGCGCTGCATCAAGATCTGAAGTAGGCAATTACACAGTTTGCGGCGTTTAAACTCTGCAGCTAGGAATATACAGACAAATATATGATAGAATTTCTGGATAACCACTTCTTGTTTTGTGATAGAACACAACGTTTCGAAAGATATGGCTTAACAAAAAATTGACTAAACAAACATATAGTTTATATTGATAGCTCTACATCAAGGGCAGCAGCACTAATCATGCCATATCTGTTTTTTCTTTCCTTTTGTAATTTATTAGGTAGAATGCATGCATGTGTAAACTAATATGAATTTCATGCTACTAATTGTGTGAGCAAGAAGTGGTTATCCAGAAATTCTATATTTATGTTACCCCACTTCTAAATGTCGTTCAAAACTTAAATATATGATAGATTTAGACGAAGCTCATTGCGAAAATTTGTCTCTCTTGCGTAACAAAAAATCCCTAAAAAAACATACAACTATACCAAAAAATAATAATTAAAATAATAACAAAACAAGATAAAAAAAAAAGAATGAAACAAATCTAATTTTCGAGTTAATAGGCCTACATTTTAAAGACATGGGACCAATGGATCAACTAAAATCTTCTGCTTTCTCTTTCTCGGCCTTAAAAAGGAATAAAACAAATAACCTGTGCGTCTTCTTTTAAATAAACGTCTTTGAATGGCAAATAAAGCGACGGATATAGTGGATGCGACAAGCTTTTATATCTATAGACGATGCTTGCGAAATAATGACGTTACTCAAGATATAGTATACAGAAAGGGGGATGTTGCTCGAATTTAAATTGTCTGTTTTTAAGCTAGTTAACGAACTAGCCACTCCCGTTGTACTTGCTGACTGGAGCGGGAAAAATACACTACACCTGTTTCGAAACATACTTCTCCAAAATTAAACCAATATATATATATACATCCCTGTTCCAGTGTGATTGCTTTTTAGAAATATATATATCTTCATTTTTGTCAAAATATGTATAGGCCTATACCAGAACCAGGCTTTCGGACTTACTCAAGCAAAAAGCCAATTGTAAGTAATATTTCGACCAAACAGATGCTAATTTAGCATCCCTGTGTCCGTGCTTTATGTCGAGAGAAATATATATAAATTCCAATATGACTAACCAAGCACGCTGTTTGCTAGTCTCCTTTTGTACCTAAAATGTCTTCGCCTCTCTCACAAAGACCCACTATACTATACAAGAGAAATTAAAATCTAAAGGATCTACTGGTCAAATCGAAACATTAACATGGTGTATAAAGTATTGTTAAATATGTAACCAACGAGATATTCGGTATGGGAATAAATCCTAGCAATTGTTTTTCATAGATATAGTGATTAACCAATCAATATATCCGTCAAAGAGAATAAGTATTACAGTCTGTGTGATACAGAGGAATATATATGTGAGCGCAAGCATAGATGCATTGTCGATCCCTCCAGCGGATGTCCCAGCGACCAGTTATTCCGGTTGTGCACGTGCCTGCCTGTGTATACTGCTGACATCCGCCATTGCGACATCCGCCATTGCGACATCCACTGTGAAAGTTACAGAGAAATTGTGTGATGCAATTTTGTTAGATATCTACAACTGTTCCCAAATATCGCACATAGCATATTAGTCTGTTGGATTTATAAGATTTGTTTAAAGAGCTGAGGCTTTCTACATCAACCGGAAGAACTCGAATGTATACTGCGCTCATCACCTTAGTCTCGCGTGAACCAGACTCTTCTCGCGTTAACTTCGTCTGGTAGCATTGCAGTTTAACTATTTCAAAAAGAAAATGGCTGTCATATGGCCCGGTTATCGTACAGTTTGTTTTCTGATAGGTTAATTTAAAAAAAATATTTCAAACATTAAATCGAACCCAAAACCTTTTATTACTTACAAATATATTATGTTGGGGTTTATTTGTTGAAGTTAAAAAAGTATTGAGTTAAAAAGTATTGAACAGTGTACCGGATTTAGGCTGGGTAGAAAATTTTTTACAGTGGGTATATGTCCAGCGGCTCGGGCGAAATCAATTTTTGAGACTTTTCTTCAATCATCTGTCTTACTTATTCTTGTACACTGTTAAAAGATTCCTTAAAACGTTTTTAATGAGGATGTTAATGATGATTCCTAAGTGTTTATGAAACAATCGTTGCCTTTGAGACAAATTGCACGTTTTCTTCTTTTAAGCTTATGGAATATTCCACCGGCGCTATAAAATTCCTGAATTCCGGAGATTTTTTTTATATTGTAAATACAAAAGAAAGTATGTTTAGTACACCTGTCTCTTTATATGCTGGAGAGCGATGTCCGGGTAGACATTGAAACGTTGCGAGAAACGAACCGTAACTTTGTCTTTTAATGGAATATAACATAGGCTATCGTGGTGCACTTGTTCCAACAAGATAGGTAACATTGAAGGTTACAGAGCAAATACCATACTTGTAACTTGTTTAACCTCATCAAATTACTGTTTGTATGGGTAGCCTATATTTTATAACTTTTAATTACGGTATTAAGAGGTGGGGTGGGGTGTTTGGGCAGGGGATGCAATACATCACCGACTATATTTAGAGGGCATTTGACTTAAACTTTTGCCGTTTTACAGGCTTCTCCGAAGGTTCGGATGAAAGGACACGGTAATATTACACGTAAACGTATAATGTCAACTGGTTTACAGCTGCACAAAAACATAACACGGATACATTCAAAATAAAACTTCTTCACATGTTTCACGGCTCCAGTCATGCTATACACCGCTATTCCTTTACCGTATATCATAGTAAACAGGAAAAGTGGTCTGAGGGTGTAATTTAAATAAAATGAAGCTCCGATTATCGAGTGTTGTAGCAAATTTGTAAGTAAATATACCAGAGTTATCTCCCATATCTAGAATTGTAAAACCTCCGATATTGTCACAGACTACAATTTTCAGCAAGCCGTAATTCTAACGTTCCGTCTTCTAAACTTACGTTTGACGTAATCCGTAAACCCTATTTATTTACGCTAATCAAACGTTACTGACTCCATAGTGAAATAAGTGAAATGCCCTTGTATATGACTAAACACCCAAACAAACAAACATAATCTGTTTTTGTTGATGAGCTTACGATAAAGACGGAAACACAATATGTTTGACATCTGCTGAATATTACTCATTACTTGTGCTTAGCCGAATTTCTAAAATTTATAAAAAATTGTTTTTACACGAAATATATTTGATCGAAAAGTAATACCGGACTTTGAAATAATACATTGGATATCGTAGGTCACAAGAAAAGGGGTCTACAGCCGTTGTTCAGTGGTTAGCGTATTTGGCTTGCTGATCTTACTTCGAGGAACCGCTCCCGAGTTCGAATTCGTATGTCGGCTTAAGGTCTTGCTGGACCCATTGGTCGATTTTCAGAACACCTGTTGTACTTAGTATCTTATGCAGAATAAGATAAATCTGTACGATATATATGTATTTTTGGAAAGCTTGAATACTCAGGATTACATATATGTGAATGTGGTGATAATCCAATTATTATTTCTAAAAATATTGCAAAATGAGTAAATGTCAAAAGACAAAAATAGACTTTTTATTTCTCGAAGTGCAATAAAAATAAAACTTAATAGATTAGTTGACCTAGTAGAATAGTCCTTGAACTAGTAAACGGTGCCACATTCTTTAAAAATTTGGTTACATCGATCCCAGTGAATTTTTTTGTTTATCCCACCTTGGAAAGTCTTATAAAAATGTAGAATACAACTTTCAGAAAATACATAAAAAAATCTAGGACCAGCTTCTAAAAAATGAGGCTCTGTTTACTAGATCGTATTTTGCTCTTTACAATGGTACAAATTTAAAGTTTCTAACATGAATAGTTTTCTAGAAATACGCCTTGGAAAATGTAGCGTCTGCTTTAAACTGAAGTGCCAGAAATAGGCAATTAAAGTTTTGCCACTTGGATATGATAAAGGGAAAACTAAATTATAGGGTCAAATTTTAACTGTTTGTAATTATAATTTCGAAATATTTTTTTCACCAACAGACAGTTTGAATATCTAACTTTTTATCCAAGTGATAAAAAAAAATTTGGTTCAATTTGAGCGCAAGGGGCCCAGCAAGACCTTAAGGTATATGAGTGAGACACACGGTGTGGCACCTTCCATGGCAAGGGTGTTTTTACGAGGTTTCCTCCTCCCCTTTTCCACCGTATTTAAGTAAAGCACAGTGAGAACAGGACAGTCCGTTGTCAAAACTGTTAGGCCCAATAAAATAAAGAAGCCAACAAACACCAAGGAGAAAACCCAGTGAGCTAATTATGTTGTTATATTCAGCACAATGAATAACAGAGTACGAGTAGCAAGTAAACAAAACCGTTTAAAACAAGGACGTCTTTTTAAGCGAACTATCTGTGTTAGGTTGAATAACACATTACTAAACTTTCAAACGTCTAACTATAGATCCCTCTGGTTGGTAATCTTATCACGTGAAAGCATTTTGCCTGAGCTAAAGTTAGTTTATCTTCGAATGACATATTTATCTGCCCTGCAGTAAAAACAACTGATTGGTTGACGCCTTCAAAGCAACAGAGATATGAAAGCTTTATTTAGTACACAGGGGGAGTGACGTTAACATGCGTTAAATGGCGAGACTGTTGTCAGACACATAATACTCTACTCATTAACGTTCGTTTTGACTGGTTTCCGATATCAAAGTTGACTTACATGTACAGCTAAGACTATTGTGACATAAAAAATGGTTTAGCATTATTCTTTTTTTCCAAAACGGATTTCAACTAGTTTATCAACGCAGGATCGCAGTAAGATAATAGATACGTGCCATTGCGAATAAGAAGGTTTCTTACTGGATGATTTTTTTAAAAGTGAACTTTAGTGTGCTTCTCTAACATTTGGTGTAATTCAGAGTGTAGAAAGTGTTAACATCGCAGCAGTATATTGGTACCTGTAAATAGATTGATTCGCTGTTAGATGCTGAGCGGGTCGTTTAAACGATAGGACAGTGTTGTAAATAGCCTATTTGTCTATCCATTTGGCTGAGAATCTCCACCAGTGTTGCCGTTCGTCTTGCCAGCAGCTGAATATCATTTAGAGTACAGGACAGTACATCTCCATACAAAACTTTGCTCAGGTCCTGTTGGATTTCGACAAGGGGACGACCCCGGACTTCTCCACTTTTATTCCCGTCTTTTATTTAATGGTTGTGTCTACTGTTGGGTTTATTGATTATAAGTCTGGTGAACGAATTTTCAGGGAATGTGTAGTATTACTATAAACCGTGCTACCGGTTCTACTTTTTACGTAATAGAAAAAACTGGAGATACAAATCCCTCTTCAATTGGTACCCAATTTAAAGAAACATTAATTCAGTTTTTGACGAGTCTGAGTCGAGAAATCGATTTGCCTCAGCTGGAGTTTACATTACCTTGTTGTTCACCAACAGTTCCATAAAGCAAAGACAAACGAAGAAACAGTAAAACAAAACGTTACCAGCGGAAAGTATATATAAATTATTTGATACCTTTTCTCATCAAATATCACTATGGCGTGCAGATCGTGTCGCAAAAAGGAAGGCTTCATGAACAAATGTATAATCGTGGCTTTGGTGGTGATTTGTTTAGCGGTGGCAGCGGTGGGATGGGTTCTCCATTTCCTCCTCTCGCCAGGAGGATCTACGTCGCCTAGGGAAGGGGTTTTGGTAAGCTGTTTGATCCAGGCTAATATGACGGAGAATGACTGTATTTCAAAAGGGTAAGAAAGTGTTAGGAGGGTGCGTTTTTGTAAGTTCACAATTGAATTTTCTGTCAGGCGTACAAAAGTCTTTTAAGACGAGAGCTCGGGTGACATTGATGGTGACTTTTCTATATTGAAATTCGTACCTGAAGTACTTAATGCCTACAAAGTCCGACTTTGATCTCTTTCGGTAGCTTCAATATTAAAACGCATTTAGCACATAATATACTCGTATACATGACTCCCAAATTAATTCTGAAAGCATGTCCCCATATAAGACTTTAGAGACGTGTCTTTATGTGCTCGTCGTACGGACGAGATTTCGCGTGATCACATTTGTAAACTGGTAATATTATCAGGGCCAAAAGCTCACCTTCAAGCAAGTTGTAATTATATTTATGTACATAGAAGTGCTTAAAGAAAAGAATGAAAGTTGCTCTTGAGGTCACATGGTCACAGTTCGCCACCTATACTTGGATGAATATTTAGGGCCATTTACCTCAGTAAGCCTTTGTAGCAAAGTCGGTTAGAGCCGAGTTTGAATTTCGGCGGAAACAAGCAAAATCACTAACACTTTGTGTTATTTGTATGTAATTTAATTTCTGGCGTAAAAATATACAATTTATAACTCTTAATGGAAATCAATCGGTAGCACTCCACTATCGGCGGTTAACTTTAACTGTCAAATTTAACAGTTAAAAAGGAGTGATTAATTCCTGAGGCATTTCGAGGGAGTTTATCAACCAGATAAATTGGGATTTCTTTCTCGACAAATCTTTAAGTCAATTTGAAATTCTTATTTTAGTAGACTAATACAATTTGCCTCCTGACACTGATCAACTACGTTTGCTCACACGATGGTTATCTTGGATAAGAAGTCCCGCCTTCACCTGAGAGGCAAAGGCCCGACGAAAAGTGAATGATTTAATTATTTGTTTGAGAAGAATTTTGTATATATGTTTCTCTTATTAACACGGTAATATATGTTTGGTAGCGGTGCTGGAAACTGGACCTAAACCAAAATACCTTTACGAACAGAGGTTGAGATTCGCAATAATCTTTCTTGTTCAACTTTATCGCAACTGCCGAATGCCTCTAAAAACGCTAACACGGGAGTTCCGAGTAATGACGTTACGACAAGGCAGAAACGTTCCTTTGCAAAATGATGTTGTCCGTTTATGTCAACATAAGCTTGGCCACTTGCCTACACTTTAACATTGCAAGCAGAAAAACAGAAAAACAACCTTGATTTAAATAGGCATACCATTATAGCATACAGGAAGGGTAAATCTGGAAGATTTTTTGGTTAGGGCAAAACTTCCCACCGTATCAGAAAACTTGTAGCTATCATTCTCTTTAGCGGACAAATTCATTGGATAATTTCTATTTCCTTGAAATACAAGTTGTCAGGTTGATGTATTCCAAACCCTTGCCCAATTGTGTTTACCACAAATTTATCACATATTTTTTATACCATGTACATGGTCATAACCTTGTGTTGCGATGTCTGTTGGTTACCCATAACAACTCGGGATTAACATCTATTTAGAAACTAGTCTCTAGAATTTTATCTAGAACACGAGATGATGCATTGTTTTGTAATTAATCGACGTCTATGTCAGTCAATCGATCCGGTGGGTCGGTCTATGGTATGGCCGAGCGACCAATGTATTAACCAACAAACCAACCAACCAATGTATTAACCAACAAACCAACCAACCAATGTATTAACCAACAAACAAACCAACCAACCAATGTATTAACCAACAAACCAACCAACCAACCA
>JAQQZZ010026068.1:0-10929 GCA_030265115.1 Mopalia vespertina | reverse complement strand
GCATCGCGTTATGACGTTGGTACCTGACATATACAATGGCCACAAGAAAATGGGGAAGGTAAGACGTCATTTAGGGCCAAGACTTACCGCAGTTACCGGCTTAACACAGGTTTAATATCTCCATTGAATTGTGTATATCTTCATGAGGTAGACATGCCTGCTTTATTTGTAAAACATGGAAATTACTGACCCTTTTTCACTCAGGGTGAAAGAGAGAAAAATGGGTGAAAGAGAGAAAAAAGGGTGAAAGAGAGAAAAATTGCAGGCAGTCATCAGATACTTGCACCGTATTTCCGTTTTTTAACAAGGATAATATGCGAGTTTAAGACTCGTTTTGCATATAAATGTGTCAGAAAGTTTAGTATATCAAATATTACTAGTATATTGAACATGTCTTTAGATTTATTTTATATGTACCAGAACAATAATGATATACAGGTGGTATGGTCATATAATCGGGGGATAATCATACGGCGTTCAACTCCGAACTGTTTTAACGGAGATATTTAAGACTTACACAACTCGACGTAAAGTATAATGTCATTCAAAACCTCGTTATGTGGTGTTTCGCGTAGCCTGTGTGTCAGGGAAGGTTAAAGATTACAGGGGTTAAATTATTTGTTTGTCTACACTTTGCCCCGTTATGTCAATTTTAATAACAGGATGTTATATACATGAGTCGATTGCATTGACTAGGGTTTGTTGCATCAGTATACAGTTATTAAGCTAACAGCGCAATATGCCTAGGATTTTTCCAGTCAAGAATCAACCGAAATAGAGCAAATCATATTTTAATCAATGTTTTCTAAAAATTGTACCCTTCTATGCGATAAAAAAAAAATAAATTCTATTAATATTCTTGATGTGTTAATGGTTTATCTGTTGGTTCCGCATACCCACATGCTTTGTTGTGGAAGCTACTAGAACCTTCAGGGTGAAAACATATATTTTTAAAAGCGAGCTTCTAGATATTTTTGAGTTTATAAAAAGAAAAAAGGGGCTCCAGACACGGCTGTTTTGGTTGAATGCTCTGTTCGGGTTTTAAAGGTGCCGGTACAGGTGTCCGGTAACCAGGCAGTTTAATTTTGAAATAGGTTTGTGTCATTAAGAAAACGAATATTAACGCTATTTTCGTACCACATTCTTAGTTTAAACAGATTCTAGTTCAGAAAAATTTGGCTCTCACGATCTGTCATGCAGAGAAACACGTCTTCGGCATATCATCAAGTTTAAGCGAGGGGATCTGTGAAAGGTCATTGTCGTTTTAACATTTTCCTTTTGTATGTAAACAAATATTTTTCATTTCTGGTAACTCTTCCACTGATGATTACAAGTGTTCCAAGTAGCCAATGATTTGTCTAGCTGTCACATCAGAACTGATCAAGGCCAACATCGATCTTATGATCACAACGAGATCTCGCGAATCACGAGATTACACACATGTATGCAGAGTATGATGTAATCCGGACGTTTCCCGTTAAAGATCAGCAGAAATATAGAATAATATAGGTGATAACTGTAATGAAGCTTTCTCTATCTAAAGATGTAGTTTTTTAAATATAAAAGAGACATTTTCTTCGAATATCAACAACTATCAGTCATTATAAAAGCTACTTGAACGATGACCTGTACTTCAGTCATGTTCACGGTAGTCACAGTGCACGAAATATACTAGATTATTAACCAGAACAAAAATATATGTTTCCAAAATCATTAAAATAACCTAATGAGAACTTTAAAACTGCACCAAATTGTGGGTGCACCTGTCAATATAGATGCATGGAGTATAGTGTGATGAGGTTATAATGCACATTATTATATCAATCGTTAGATCGTCAAACCAGCCTATAACAAAAAGAAACACAGAGGTAGTCTAAGCTGTCGTGATTATTCCATTAATTTCCAGCACCTTGGCAATTACATTGTTTATGAAATCACTGAAAAACTAAATGAAAGACACAAACTTAAATTTTTGCAACAGGAATTTCGCATATTCTTTTCCCTATTAAAACTTTGAATGTATAACTTTGGGAACTTAACGGATTTTAAAACATTTCCACTTTGAGCCCACGTAATAGTCACTCCTTCAGCAATACATCCTCCCATATAAAGAGAAAAAAACTAATTCAGAAATTAAACAATGGTAAGACACAGTAGTTCTTTCAGAAATGGATTAAACAATGTTAATATACAGTAATTCATTCAGAAATGGATTAAACAATGTTAATATACAGTAATTCATTCAGAACTGGATTGAACAATGTTAATATACAGTAGTTCATTCAGAAATGGATTAAACAATGTTAAGTCGCAGTAACTGATAAAGAAATGGATTAAACAATGTTAAGACACAGAGTTAAAAGAGGGCTTTGTCCCGAGAAAGATTAGTAAATATTGGTAGAGCACCTCAGTTTACTCTGATTTTGGAGCCATCAAGTAACATCTAACTTTTTAAGGCACGCTGTAACTTTAGGATAAACCCGCGCCATCACGATTTACCCGGGAAGTCACGTGGCAAACCTTTTCTCCTTGCCACAGTTACGGGACAATCTAGCTGCTTAAAAATTTGTAAATGTGTAATGTGGGTCAACATAAAATGGAACAAAATATTGATTTACGAGATTAATCTGTAAGTAACTTTAAGAAGAATTGCATTGATTTGCAGCTGTATGACATCATAGCATATTAACAGCCTATTTATACGACGACTGAAGGTAAGGCAGCGACGGTGGTACTCAACTGGTTTACTGTTAAAGGGCAAAGATCTCCCGGCCGGGGGATTTTGACTGGATAAACGAACACAAGATGTAATGCCCTTATGACGCATATACATTTTGTGGCAGCCCAGACCATCACATTAACTTCATGCCTTGGCGATTGGAAGAATACATTTGTAGGTATGCAAGAATGTCACCCCATAATACCTTTAATCAAATAGTTTTTTCCACAAAATAGAGCTTATGTTTCGATATTCAAAATTAACTTTAGACATTTGATAAAATTGTCTGCACTAATTGTTTTCTTTATTAATTTAACTTAGTATTTAGATAGTTGATGTCTTATGTCTATCTTTGGCTTCGTTGGTCGGTCTCAAGTAAGTTACTCTCGTTAAGAGTGTATGTAACAATTAACAAAGTAATTGGTATGCAATTGCCGTATACTAGTCTCTGACAAATACTTATTTGAAAGGTTTTAATGAATATCTATTGACCGAAACACATATTTATTAAGCAAAAGAAATACAATAATTTTTATTGTAAAAACATATTCATTGACCAAAATACAATGTTGGTGAGAGACAACCAGTCAGTCATAAAGCGTCCTGTATATAACATAATGTTTTATCCGACTCTCGCGATATTTAGGAACAGTATTCCAAACCCAGGATGATGTCTATTGCTATCTTCGTTCCTTAATTGGATCTATCTTTTCATACAAAGTTTATTTAAAATTTTCCGGTCTTGTTTGGTTATGTTTATTTGTTTATTGAAATTCAGGAACCATGCAGACTTAAAGTCCAATTACAGGTCTGATAAAAAGTAACATTATAATAAAACAGCAACAGTAGCAAAAATGCATTAAAAAGATAAATATATATAGAATATGATAATATAATTATAACGGTGATACTATAAAAGATATATAAATAAATATAGACGCATAAACATGTACGCACACACGAACATACACAGACACACACCAGTCGACATCACAGATACTAGCCATATATAGTCGCAGATAAAAATTTGTACAAAATTATGAGTATAATGCTGAATTAACAGAATATTTAAAAGAATTCGGTGTCGTAAAAATATCTAAATTAGAGCCATTACTAATGACATTATAAGGTCTTAACACAAGGAAAAAAGAGAATTTTCGTACATTTAACCTGTGCCTTGGCCGCAAAGGTTATTTACTTATACTCTGGTGTACCGACATCATTCAAACTTCAAAACACATAAACTTCTTTCAATCGTTCCAAAATGCCAGCATCGAAAGATTTTATTTAAAAATTGTTAAATTACCGGGATTAGCATTTTCTAACAGTTTTGGAATCTGAGAAAATAATAACAATCCTTTGCACATTCAGGTTATGACTTCCATCGAGATGGATTTTTAGCTAAATATATTTACATCGTCATGTCAGAATTAACTGGGATTTTCTTTAAGCATCCTTCCTACGGGAATTCTTTGGTAAATGATAAACAATATTTGTGTGCTATTCAGATATGCCTTGCAGTAGCTGTGAAATGATTTCAACCTACATGGGTGTATCACGTATACGATCATCGGTGTCTTCTGTTTTACCATTGCTTCCATTCTCCTGTCTACATGTACCTTCATTCGACAAAAACCCACTTTCACTGGTGGAATCACTTAGATCTGTAAATCGGTCATCCATGTCGATTGCATTTTGTTCCCTGTAAGACTCTAAATTAGCCGCGGCACTATTCAACCTGTTTCTGGTCTGAGCAGCGCGAGAGCTCCTTTCCGGTGACCTTGACTCATTCAGTTCCAGTCGGACATGAGCAGGAGCGACGTTGTTGAAATCAAAGTAACTGATTTGATACATACCGTCTTCCTTCAATAACGGGGAAATACTTTTAAATCTGTAACCATAAAAAATTTCTTCGGGAAGAAAGGACGTTCTGGCCTGGAATGTACGACTGGTTGAGTCGACAACTCCTTCAAGAACCACTACTAATTCGGAATAACGAGCTAATACAGCTTTAGAACTGACGTTTTTTAATGGACTATGTTCATCAATGGTGTGATAGAGAACGGCTGGCCAAAGTAAATTTATGTTGTCACTGTCCCTCTCCGATTTAAAGTCTAAAAATTCCTGGTGAAATGGAATTTCGTCTCCTTCGTCTGTTGTTTTTTTCTTCACCAACATACCCATGGCTGTGACCTCTAGAAGATGTGAGGGTCGAAGATTACCCACTCTAATGGACAGTCGAAGTTTCCCATTAAAGTAACACACACAGGCTAAGCTACTAAACAAAACCGTTCCTGAACGCTTTTTGGCCCTCTGAAGTTTGGCAAATACCAAGCCGGCAATTAGACATTGGACTCCCAACCCGATAATGAACTGGAAAAAGACGGCGGTGATAACATGTGGACACTTGTCTGTAACCGCCCGATATCCATAGCCAATGGTGTGCTGGGATTCTACAGAGAATAGGAGAGCGGTGGTGAAGGAGTACACGTTAGCCACACAAGGAGTCCGGTTCTCCGGATGTCCGTCCGGGCCAATATCACCGTGAACCAGACCAAAGCTGAAATAATAACAGGCGAATACCAACCAGGTTATAAGATAGCCCATACAGAAGGTTAATAATGTCCATCGCCATTTAATGTCAAGGAATGTAGTGAAACCGTCTACCAAATACTTTCTTACTTTTTCTATGGCACTGAATCTATCCAACCCCACATAGAATTGGCCATGTTTGCTGACGAGTCGTCTCTGTTCCGTGCTCTGGTCGGCAGAGGGCTGGTCGATTGGGTGGGTTGCCGCCATGAAGCTCGCTGTGAGAGTTTACAGCTGTATCGCCTGATTTCCTAAGCACACCTGTTATCTACCTGTTTGTTGTAACTATAGCCTACTATAACCTACTTTGTGGTCCTTTAAATTCTTTTCGTGTGTCTGATCATAAATATTTATGAAGACTGCCCCTAAGTTGTTAGTTTGGTGTATAGAATAAATTTGTTTGACAACGTTCTATTAATGTACAATTATACCTTTTTACCTTTTGTTAACTGACTGACTGACTGACTGACTGACTGATTGACGGAGACGGACGGACTGTTGGTTGGTTGGTTGGTCGGTTGATTGGTTGGTTGGTTTGTTGGTTGGCTGGCTGGCTGGCTGGCTGGCTGGCTGGCTGGCTGGCTGATTGGTTTGCTGGCTGGCTGGTTGGCTGGCTGATTGATTGGTCGATTGGTCGATCGATTGATTGATTGATCGATTGATTGGTCGATTTGATTGATTGATTATTGATTGATCGATTGATTGTTCCATTGTTCCATTGATTGATCGCTTAAAAAGTTTCAAAGTTTTGTCAATTTAAAAAAATATATATATTCTAGTCTTGGTATTGTCTCTGCAACAAATAACGGCTGTTGGCTTAAAAATTAATGAAGTAAAAGTTTAAACCCGCTGCATATTGATAAGTAGGAATTGGCTTTTTATACGTATATAATCAAAATAGGTGCTCGTGGACAAGACAAATTGCATTCTATTATATGACTGCTGTTAGCTCACGCGTTTTATTGCATGTATACACAATAAGATGAGAGTTGAACTGCAGTTTCTGGAAGAAAATGGCGGGCTTCCGGTGTGTTGTTCAAAAAGGCATTAAAATTGGTGGGAAATTAATACGAAAACATCTAATAACACGTAGGATTACAATATACATGGATATGTAGCTCGGTCTAATCCAAGCTCAATCCACATAAACTCTGGCACTCGGTATTGTTCTCATTCGTCCGTTTCCGTAAAGAGTCCGGAAAGCTGGTGAGCTGGATAGTTGTCAATTGCTATGGTGATATATAGCCCGATTATGAGTCTGTCTCCTTCACGATTTTTGGTTGTTTTAGAGGTCCGCAAAAACATATAAATATTTGACAAACACGGAATGTGACTATATAAGAACGAGAATTAACTCCTCTTCTATTGATATTCAATGTCAGTTAGGCGGAAAAACAAGTATAATTAAATCTATTTACACCCCCAATGACTTGGTAAAAAATAAACCAGAAATTTTAAAATATACTATTTGCTTGATTTTCACAGTTTTTGCTGTCTGAAAAAATAAACGAAATATTAATTTATCTGAATTGTGACTGAAACTAGACGAGCATTTACATCTCTTTGACGGATTTACATGGTTGACAAGGGGGTGAATGAAAAATTGTCCCGATCGATCGCCTTTTCTTCCTTCAATCGGCCGCCATTTTTTATCCGTTAATACAAGGTTTTTCTAGTCCAACATTAGATCGCTATTTGACCCAAATGCTTTTTTTCCAAGATATAATAATACTTTCTACGGAATTTAAGATAGTCGTTTATATGTAATTTAGTCTTTTTATGTATGATAGCAGCTGTAAAATGTAAATATTAAATGTGAAATCAAGTAATTTTCGTTCAACACGCGTACTGTCTTCTTCGCTTGCAAACCGACATAGCATCTCGCCAGTTCCCGCGCTCCGCGAGAGAGGTCGTGATTTCATCAGCAAATCACGGTTAAAGCTTACTGTTATATATACCTGTATACTGTAATCCAAGATAACACTATCAATGTCGTCTATAGAAAACATCTAAAAATAAGTGTGGAGTCAAGTTCTCTGACATTTAACCAATAATTAACTATTTACCTGTATCGTTTGCCTTTTGAATTCAGAGATTTTAAAGATAGCAAAAATCTTCAGAAATTGTTTCAAATTTGTATCAGAATGTGTATTTTAATGATGCAAACAAACGTACATCTGATGGTCATTCTGACATTCAATTTAACGTGGGATTAGTATAGAGGGATAAGAACATCGCTTCCCTTCGGCAGCCGCACAATGTCCAATTCTATCAAGTAACAGAGATTACACAATTAATAGCGAAACTCAGAAAGGTAAGTAGCACATTCATTCATGAAATACGACTGAAAGGTCGCTCAAAAAGGGTTGAAGAGCTGAATTTAAGCATGTGTCTTAGCCTACTCATCTGTTCATTATAAGAGCAGTTGGCTTTGTGTGGCGAAAGTAACCGGTTTTGTGAACGTAAAGGCTATGAACCCACACAGCGATCATTTTATTGGAAATGGGTTTCTTTCGAATGGATATTATTTTAACTAGTCGTTGATATGTATCGACAACAAATGATGTGCTTTCCTACCAAAAAATCCTTAAAAGTAAGCGATTTTATGCATAACCTGCCGGCCGAGTAACACATTCACGGCATGGAACATCCTTCGACATTTTCCGTACCGGTACAGTTATCTCGGAGGTGAATGAAGCAATAATATTACACGAAAACGTGTAATGATGACCGCCGGATGTTTTGTGCGCATGCGTTATCATATCAATACAATAATAGCCTACAGATGTAAACGATAAACACTTGGATAACTCAGTCATATGATAAAAGTAAATCCACGAATACGAATACGAATTACCTCCCTTGAAATGAACCGCTCTACATCAGAGATTATATATGGCACGGAACTGGCACAGGATGTTCAGACATGATATTCGCTGATTGTTGATAGAAGGGAAGCGATGTTTCTTATCCCTCTATACTAATCCCAGGTTTGACGAAATACTGTACCTGGTCACGCTTCTCCTACTGATATTACAGCAACCAGATTGATTTCCTCCAGTTATAGAAACATGAAACTCTGGGAGAGTGACCGAATATTGTTCTCATGCCTTCTGGCAACGGTTACAATCCTGGGGTCATTTGAATAACGATTTGTTAAGAATCATCGTGCAAAAGTAAAAAAACAAATGACAATCTATTAAATGAGCCATCATAATATTAAATTTCAAACTGAGATACGCATAGGAGATAAGTAATGAATCGCTCTTTATGTTTGATACAATAGTGTTTTAGTTTTTTCAAACTCTCCAGTGCCATATCAAATAGTATGTATATGCAACAGGTGCGTGTCCACTCGTTTCATCCTTTGTAAATATAACTCAATAGATGCATAGATTGGCATGCCAATGTATTCAAGCACTGTGGCAAACACCTTTTAAAGCAAAAACTGTTTTTTCGGGTCACAGGTTTATATATTTTTACTTGTCATTATAATCTTTATTTACTTTACAGTTTTATTTCGCATTCTTTTGGCTCAAAGACAGTTTATTTGGGTCAATTTTATATAGATCGTATTTCAATAATCCCTGTAATAACTCAATGAGGATGTCACTGTATAACTAAGCAACTACTGTAGACGTTTGTAGGCCTAATCGTAATTACAGATCATTGGCCAGCATTATTGTTGGAAGAAAATTAGGTAGTAAATTACTCGATAAAACCCACGGCCTCCTGCTGGTTGCTGCCTTACCAACCCACATACGTTGCTCAAACCCGTGACCCCAGAGGTGAGTGGGTGGGCCATAAGCCCACACTTTCTGGAGCATACACTCTAGACCATTTCACCACGGAGGCACCAATTCCGTGCATTTCATGTCAAAGGTCATATTGCTGTACACCAATAATTTTAAGTGAATTTATATTAAATAAATTTAAAGATTTGTACACCAAATCAATTTTTTGAAGTGACATTTATTTTGATAAAATAATAGACAAATTTATCAGAGAATTTTGAATAATGTGTTCAATATAATTAACAATTCTTGTTGTAGTCAATCAATTTCTTGTTCTTTTTCTGTGGATTATTTATAAGTCATTCATTTTGCGCTATGGGCTTGGTACTGATTTTAATTCACAAGTCTACCAAAAATTAATCTTTAATCCGATGACTAACTGATATTTCCAATAGTTTCTTTCACCTGTGCATATGTACCAAACACTTAATTCACCAGATCATACACAGATATCTAGTGCATGCTGTCGTTGAAAATAATCCAGACTCGTTATCTAAATTGTCAACATTTTCTTACAGTTTTTCAAGTTTTTCATACACTCACGAAGCTACGTACATGCACGATTCATGATAAACCATTACACAGGCCATGATTCACGCTTGTTCGTATCAAGTGAAGATACCACAAAGTGACAGAGTGTTTTGTCAATCAATTAATTATCAGTTGATTATATAAACAATAAGATATACATTTTATCGTTGCCATAGTTGAGTTTTGATGTTGGTTATATTTTTTAATACTTACTTTACTTTCCATTTTTTCGTTGTTTTAAAAAGGCTCTCTTTGCCCATAAGTTTTTACTAGACAACATTGACGTTTGCTCTGATCTTATGAGCGAAGATAGCCTTGGGGTTTTTTCGTATCGTTAACTGCAGTCCGTATAATTATCCAATATTATTTAATAATGTATCTTTCCTAGTTCTGCTTACGTTTCGGTGAAGCAAAAAGCGTGCCTGTGCTATTTTTCACCTTTGCTTGGGTAAGCTTGGATTATTTTGTGTCATAACTTCATAAGACTGATACGTTGACTCCGGCTTAATTTCGGATTAAATTAATATGATGTATTAATAATTTTTAAGAAGAAAGCTCACCATTAACACATTATACATATTTACGTCAAAGTTTTGGTAAACTCCAGCGTTTAAAGTAACTTAAACATTACCTTAAGTGCATCGGGGTGACATACACTTCGTTGATTCCAATCTTACGATACTTGTCTCTTACAAACACATTGGCAAAACATCAGACTCATAATGACTTTTTGCACGAAAGATTGAAATGTTGAGACGAAAGGAAAGATGAAATTCTAACCCCATTAGGTCTTTTGAGAAGGAACAGTTTAGCTTTACTTGGTCTAGTGAGCACTCCCAAACATAACATTCTCTCCTGTCTTTGTAACTGGGATCATGACCACAGAAACGATTGCGATAATTGTACTTCTAAATAGTAATCACACTGGCACAGCTAGGATGTAGATTTATTAAAATCGATGAATCATCTCATGTTCTAGTTAAACTCTCAGACTCAGAGGCAAGTTTCTAAATAAACCTTAAACTCGAGTTGTGTTATGGGTAACCTATAGACATCTCGAGAGAAGGTATAATGACCATTAAAATGGCGTATAAAGTATTGTTAATTGTGTAGCCAACAAGATAGTCGGTATAGGTTAGGAATAAATTGTTATTTCAAAAATGTAACCAATGAATTTATCTGTTAAAGGACAAGACCACCCAAAAACCGTGTTTTGTACATAAGTAAACATTTTTCTGTCAAATGCAATACAAAAATTCTGATGTTCCTAACCCGATCATAACTCTAGTTATT
>JAQQZZ010026067.1:0-24614 GCA_030265115.1 Mopalia vespertina | reverse complement strand
CGGAAAATTAATATTATCAGAAGTATAGTTGATAGACTTCTGATAGTATTTAAACAAATTAATAATTATCCAGGAAAGTTACAAGTGTGATACATAGAGATATGGATAACAAGAATATTTGTCAATTGCTCTAAAATGGCACCATTTTATCAGCCAAAATCAATTTTTTTTCCAAGAAGCGGGAGAGGAGGACATCCCTCTCCCAGAACCTCCCCCCATTCGGTCACAAGTGACCTCAGCTGAAGCTCTGCTTCAGATTGCCTGCGCCCAAATTAAGGACATCTAAAAGGCCTGAATGCATATCTCCTAGTCAAAAAATATTTTTTTAAGAATAATATAATAGGCTTAAAGATGTATTTATTAGAGTGACAGCTGAACAGGTACGATGGGAAAGCTTAAAAATCGCTGAAGTCCAAAAATATTTTTAAAATAATATAATAGGCTAGAAGATGTCAAATTCTATGCTCTGACATCTGTAATGTCAAATCAAAACTTCAGGAATGTTTAACGTGAACAGTAATGTTGTTGTTGTTAAACATGATTTTCTAATAGTATAAACGTAATATGACATCAGAGAACAACCAGATGATTTCAATTTGATTAAGTTTATCCTGTCTTCCACTCATCTGTCAGGAGTTTTTCAAGTAGACCAAGTCAAGTCAAAAGTCAAAGCATGTATTATTAAATAATATCCATTGATTGATACAGCGTAGGTTTTAAAAGCAGAGCTCAGGACTATTATCCTTGTATAACGGCAGTGTTGCCAGGATGTTAATAAGAGTAGGTGATAGGGGATTAGCAATTAAAATTAACAGTGATATGTTCAATAACAATAACGGATGAAACTCAGTTTATAATCAATCAAAATATTTCCCATAGTTTGAACACTGATGTTGTGAAACATAAAACCCACACCAACAACAATAAAAAGTCAATATTTTCTCATGTCGGAATAACTAATCTTGAAATATATTACCTATAACCACAGGGTTTATATCAATGTACATTATAGTGAGTTATCAGAAGGTTTGAGGATATTTCAAGATTTTCTGGGATATGAATGAATTGCCATTACTTTTAAAAAGAAACATTGATAAATTGAAGAATGTAAATATTTTAGTATTCATTATTGTGCCTATATGTATCTTCGTAATCCTACAAGGTGTGTATGTATGAAGAGTCAGGTGTGTTTCATCAGGGGTCTAATTACTTACTTGTATTTATACTAATTTAGATATTTTTAGATGTGTGTTTTTGGGTGTGTTTTTTTTAACACTTCTCTCACCATCCAACCATTGGCAAGCACAGGGCAACAATTATGAGTCTGAAAATGTGAAAATATGAAAGATTCTTGCCTTTGAAATACTTTAAGAGGACTTTACCAAATAACAGGTGTTCAATGCCATGTTCAAAGGAATTTCATATGATGGTGTGCTCCAAAACTAAAAGGGGTATGCTTGCTTGGTCCACAAGCGCAAAGTGAAACACTAGCCCATCATGCCAAGGATGGAAATAAAGGCTAATGATCAGGGGTAGCCCATCAACATAAGGCAAACAAATGAATTGATTGTTTGCAGTTTTACACCCTGCTTAAAGAGCAATTCACCTATATGACAGCAGTGTATTCGAACAATAATTCAACCCAGCATAACCATAGAATGCAAAGTTCAAGTTCAAAATATTTATTTAACGTTGGTCGTACTTGTAGAATAAACATTAGTCATAATTAAGGCCGAAATGTTTTGATATTGTTGGAAAGTTAATCTTCCTCCAGTGTGACAACATTGATACTCCTCAAATAAACTGCCCTAAACGAGAGGGCCATTAGACAAATAAAAACAATCCAAATTGAATGACTGTTATGTTAAATAATAATAACTGATCAACTTTACAGCTTGATTTTGAAAGAACCGATGAAAATATTTCCCCATGTTTCACACCTTGCATACCCTGAAACAACCGTTCTGTCAAGGTCAAGATGCAAAAAAGTTTATTTCCTTAGCCGTAGTTTTGTATATATTGATCTTTTTTTGGCTCACTTGTCTTTGTTTGTTTGCTTGTTTCGATGGAGGTTTAACACTGAACGTACGGTTATTTCACTCATATGACGACATGTCAGCTTTATAATGGGTGAGGGAATTTACCCTCAATACATGTACCACTGGATACAAACAAAGACAGGCCAATCACAGGAAGCAATACAAAGGCATCACAAACATATCGTCTTCTTGCTGCACCTTTATAGCTTAGAGGGCAACAAGATCGAAATTCCATCTCAACCGAAAGCAGATCCTGGGTCGAGTTAACACTTATGTAATGTACTGGAAATAATCTGACAAAACTGATTTAGTCCAATCTACAGAGTGAAAAGGGACAATTACGTGCATAAAATGTACACACCAAAATTTACACCATCAATAGTTTATGAACACATTGCAAATATCTTTTAACTATTCTTTAGGACTAAAGATGTCCTCACAAAGTCAAATGCATAACCAGGACATGTAATCAATAGTATTGATAAGAAATTTGAAGACAATACAGCAGAGGCTATAAAGCATAGGCTCGAGAAGTCGGTCTTCTCAAATAACTTTGGATCAGTTATTATTCATGAAAGTCTGCTAAGGCTGTCTATAAAGCACTGCCATCATGTTCACATTAGGATTGCCATGAAGTACACAGAAATGGCTAACGTGGAAAGCAATATATAAGAGGTAGCACTTATCATAGCCCCAGTCGCTTAAAAATCAATATACAGCCAATTCCATAGGCCACCCAGCAACTATCCTGTCCACCCAGAACCGAATGTATAATCAGAATGAAGTAATTGTGCATACATTGACATGTGCAGTTCTAACTTATACATCTATTACCATCATTGCCCCATTATATAACCATTACCCGTGCAACTAGTCCTAGATACAATGGTGTTTTTCCTTGGGAGTAGAGAGACTTCCCTACTCCATCTCGCCTGTGGAATACAGAAGATGTATCGTGAACCTTTCAAAGTCTTCTTATCCACAACACATAGTGGTGGCAATGGAGTCAGGAGAAAATCTCAGCTTAATACCAAAATTGATTTTATTGCCAGCTTAAGCCTAGTCAGTCTATACCAGCCGAAAAATACAAGGAAATGATCATGGCATCTAAGAACTACAAATAACTCTGTGACTAAATAGCTCAAAGAGAATAAGTAGATTTAACTATAAACCAGGGCAACTGCACTCATCAGACAAGACAGCCTTTAATTTATTCAATTCATACACTACAATTCATACACTACACACTGTTCATATTGAGAGAAGTGCATCTAAGCCTATTCCTCTTTAAAAGTTAATGTCAATGCACATTTTAAACTTCACAAAGTTCTGACTCATGAGTTAATAACTTTCAAATAGAATTTAATTATAATTTGCAATAAAAATAGATGAGCAAAGACATGATAGCTGTAAAGGTTTAGAAACAATTGGATTTAACACTGCAAACAGATGTGCAGAAACCATATGTTGCAGTGTGCATTAATATCAGGGGACGGGTTATCAATTCTATCATAATGACTCTCCCTCTATGGCCATATGCACACATTTCCTTCATAAAATTACTACTTTTGAGATATTTAATGGAATCTGATAGGTAGATAATGAGATTTTCAGTTACAGTATGTATGTAATAAAAATGTCCTGAACTGTTGTCCTCAGTACCCTAAATCACTTAAAATTTTGTCCATGACAAATCCTAATTTTTTTGCTTGTTGTGACAATATTACAGCATGTAATCAAACACATTTATGTTTCTGAAAAATGTTGATGCTTTCTAACTGAAAAATTCATCTTCTGTCTCTCAGACACAATTTGGAAGTCTTTTAAATAGCTTTCAAAATAGGAATTCTATGAACGAATTTGAGGTGATTGTGCATTGTGATAACCAAATGACATGTACCACTGGTCATATTTCATTTATGCTGACTATGCATTTCCACTTAACTGTGGAAACCCTGGGATGTCTATGTAACTGTGGAAACCCTGGGATGTCTATGTAACTGTGGAAATCCTGGGGTGTATGTAACTGTGGAAATCCTGGGATGTCTATGTAACTGTGGAAATCCTGGGGTGTCTATGTAACTGTGGAAACCCTGGGGTGTATGTAACTGTGGAAACCCTGAGAGGTATATGTAACCGTGCAAACCCTGGGAGGTATACATGTATGTAACCGTGCAAACCCTGGGAGGTCTACGTAACTGGAAACCCTGGGAGGTATATGTAACCATGCAAACCCTGGGAGGGCTACGTAACTGGAAACCCTGGGAGGTCTATGTAACTGGGGAAACCTTGGGAAGTCTATGTAACTGTGGAAACCATGGGAGGTCTATATACTGGAAACCCTGGGAGGTCTATGTAACTATGGAAACTGTGGAATATCTACGGTCATAAAGACAAATTTAGCTTTAATATAAAGAGCATCTAACCCTCGTACATATATAACCAGTGGTTAAACAAGGTTCAGCAATTCAACGAACAACTGAGTCACAGCTGGTTGTGTTCCACCAAGGTTTTTTTTACTGATACATGTACATTGGCGAAAAAGTCCAATAGTAAATATCCCAATTAGCACGGACATAAAACATGGAGCAATTTGCTATTTAAATGTTTAGAAAAAGGTAGCATGACTAGGCTCTGAACATGTACCAGGCACTAGCTTTATCACTGAAATAAGATTAATGATTAGGACTCACTTGTTACAGTTGTAGAGTATGTATTCCTTCCAAATGTTTTAGCACCATACACATACAGGCATTTGAAATGGCAAAGTTAGCGACCAGCGCAGAAGGTAGTGTACATGTCAATTAAGTTAAAATATACCATGGCATCGATCTTTAAATAAAGTCATTTTAATACTAAAGACCCAATACTACATAATGCATGTACAGCTTTTAGAACTGGTGACTATTGTCTGTCTTAAAGAAAGCCATTCAGAGCATGAAAGTCATAAATAAGTACTTTTGTCCCTTAACAAACAGTACATGCCCAAAGGCAAAATGAACAGTATGCCTCTACCACCCCAGGCACTGTTGAACAAAAGCTATCATTGCAGACACTACAAAACTTCATTCAAGCTAAATATGCATTTAACAACAGAATCAATATTTATAAGAGAGTAGAAAAGCAGACAAACAGAATACATTATAAATGTCCAGATTAAATTATGCTTAAATCAACATGTATTTAAGGCTATGATCACAGCAAGTTTGAACATGGCCACAAGAGTTGGCTTCTGAACTAGGCCATGACCTGAGGCGTTGACTTATTCGCACACATTATAAAATAACTAAACAATTAAGCAAAAATTATAAAAACAATTAAGTTAGATTAAATATTCTAACCAGGGTCAATGTTAAATGAACAATAACTTGTTTGAGGTGTTTTATATTATACCAAGTCAGTGCCAAATTATTCTCTGAACAATGTACATGCAACTTAATCTACTACAGTTCGTTGAAATCCATTGAGAAATGTGTTCCGTTCTGTTAAGACTTTTAGTATAGACATGCATGTGAATTGGAGGATTGTGTCTAATAAAAGTTTAAGAAACAATTTATATTTCAAAAATAACAAATATACTATCATAAAACAATTTTATAACTCATGTGAGGAAGAAACAGCTAGCAAAAAATAACTCAATAATCCAGTAAGTATCTTTTTATAGAAAGACACAATCTAATGAAGCCTTGCAATTACAGGAAGAAACCTTCTATTGTTAGAAAGAGTGAGAAAATAGCTGCTGTTATGGCTAATTTAGGAAAGACAAATTATCTACGGCTTCATAAAAGCTGTAATATTGGGAAACTGTATCAGGGTTGATTTTAGAAAATGTTTCCATGTTCCTTTCCCAAATACATCAAAGTTGACACCATAGGCAGTTCCCCTTGATGGCATGAATCTCAACACACAACATAGGAATTTATTTTCATTAATTTGGGCACATAATATTTTGGGTGCCTATACTTTTTTCGGAACCAAATTAACTGTATTTCTTCTTGGTCATTGCAAAAAAAGAGGGAAGAAAAATTGCGGGGACCCAGAGTACATGTAGCTCGTTTGAGTATGGTAATTTTAGGTCAATGTGTGCTATGATGTCCTCAGTCATTAGGCAAACCTATAAAAAGGTGTAGTGCACCTAATTGCATTATTTAAAAAACACAATAACAAATTAAAAATGTGTGGGTGCCCTGCACTCAATGGGGTGCTTGTTATATTATAAGTCATGTTACATGTATGTTTAGGTGTTTCACTATACATACCTATACAGGTTATAATGTATATTAGTCTGCATTGATGCAGTAAGTTGTACAGTGGGAGTGGCAACAATTTAGTTGATTTAAAATACATGTAACGTAATTCATAGACCCTGGTTGTACAAAGAAACGTCTTACTAAAGATAAATTAAAAATTATTTTCATTTATTTTCAGTACTTAAATTTTTGATTGGGTTGAACCCAAGGGCTTAGGCAGAGGGGTGTCCACCCGTCCAAATGGACACCTTGAATTGAACAATTGCCTCATTTGGACACCCTGTTTTAAGAAACTTTGACATGCAGAAGAGGGAAACTGTTAAAATTGAACACCCAGTAAATTAAAAAGTGACACAAAATGACCATTTTGGACATACTTTTGATTTCTGGCTCAACTCCTGGTTGAACATCAATGGGTGGAGGGAACCACCCTCGACACCATTAGCAAAAAAAACCAAAACACGTTGATGCCCTGTTAGCTATGAGAGCACTATGGGAACACAAGGCTCCCTCCACACCACCTGAATAAGATAATATTCTACATTCGGCAGAACTTATATTTTCTGTTTTCACGGTTGATATATTTAACATAAAATCAAAATATTCAACTTTGTGTCATGGGTTAGTAAGAAATAGACATTTAAATGTTCTGCCATTTTCAATACACACAATATCAACAGATTCCAAGTGAATGCTTTGTTTTGAGATACAGTAAGAAAATCAATTGTATGAAATGCTTCCAAATACCATGACATTCACAGAAGGGCCTAGCAAATTCTAATAACCCATGCATAAGTAATACACTGGTAATTATCTCCCTTGTAGATCCCAGTGTCCCAGTAATTAGATCATTAGTCTCTTCATTACTCCGCTTGATATATCAATATACCAAGGCATCTAAATCTAAACATGAACGATTATAAAAGGAGCAATTCACATCACATTTTAGATGTACACATATTAAAACGTTTGTAACAAAATTAGCTATTTGTACATACAAGAAGCCGTTCCCATGGCATTTTAAGAACTAACTAGATGTGGTCAGGTTATACACATGCTGCAAAATCAACCATTTAGCTAAGCCTATAATATGTATGTACATTCAGGTTTTAATGTACATTTGGATATTTCAGAAATGTTCTTTAGACAACTAGATCTAGAACTAAATCATTTTGATAAATGTACATGTTAAATCTAAAAGGATCTGTGTCATAAATTGATTCTATTTACATTGTACAGTCAACATAAAGACATGTTAACATTATTACATACGATAATATATTGACATATTTCACACTACAAAAGCCACCCAAAAATACTCTGCATGGAAATAAACATATTCAGCATGTGTGTAATCATGCGTTTTCACTTTAAATATAAGGGGGAGTAACACCAAATTGTACATCCATTTTTGCAACTGTGATTATTAATGATAAACTGTCCGCATGCAAGATCATAGAAATGAATGGCAATGGTTAAACAATGTACCTGCCACAGGTCTGAATGTAGTCAAATGTCCGGTAGCTCTGGTCAGAACACAGCACACTATGTACACTGTCCTTATCTACACACTGGACCATTATGATTGAGTCAGAGTCTGGCTTGTTGACAGGCTTCTGGACAGGTCTGGCTACACGCTTGGCGTGTGCTGATCTATCAGTTACGTCAGTCCTCTACCTGTGGCGTTGTGGTGAAGGCTTACGTCATCACTAGCCTTCTGATCGGTGTTCAGAGTCTGCCACGCTCTGGGTTGCACACGAACAAAGCTTACGTCAGTAGAGTCCACTTGGCCCCCGGACGTGCGGACTTCACACGAGTCTCCTGTGTAGATGCAAGAAGAGTTCATTGATCGAGACTACCCCCTATCAATCCAGAGTGAAGCACTTTGCCAAATCTCTATAGCAACTAAATGAATCATTGAACAGTATTCCATGCAGACTTTTTCCATTCCAATATGCAGCACTCAACACTGTCTTACTTATCCTACACATGTCCATTTTAAGGAAGTCTGAAATGTCAAAGCTTAGGTAGTCAATATGTAACTGTACCGGTCAATTTTCATTTTTGTCAATAGGTCAGGTTTCAAAATAAGCTATATGGGACACCTATTATGAGCATGCCTAAATTATGCACTGAAAGATCCCAAGCCATATCTGTTAAGGGTCTTAAAAATGACAAGGTCTTACTACATGTACTTTGTTTACCTGTCCAGGGGGGCAACAAACATGCAGAGTTGATGTCCCAATTCATCTTAGTTGTCCCCCACCAATCCCTACCAACACCCACACATAAAACATTTTTTCATTTTTCTACCACTTGCTAGGTAGTCCCTCATAAAACATAGTAGTCCTGGACTGAGGAGTGTGCGTTTTTCTTGGCTTGCCATAGCACAAAGAAATGCTCTTAGTCCTTATACCCCCCACAAAAAAATATAACAATAAATTTTTAAAATAAGGCATTATTGAACAGGTTCTTGCAATGTAGTGGAAGAAAGATTTTTTTTTTTTTTACCAATACCTAGTGTAGATAAATATTGTTTTAATAAATGTGAATGTTAACAAAAACCTGATATGGCCAAAACTTTGAAAGATTAACACATACATGTGTACAGGTTTTTCCAATTTAACACTGGCACAGGAATGTCCATAATGTTGACGAATCTGCTGTCATGGTGTAGAGAACCACTACAGTTTTACGATAGATCTTATTTTTGAGTTTGTTGTTTGATTGGGGTTTAATGTTGTATTCAAGGGTATTTAACTTATATGATGACGGATTATCCACTTCACACTGTTCCTTGCCTCATTACAGTGGAAAACAGGGAGGAAACCTTGTAAAAACCACCCCCGCGATAGCCGAAGCCACATCTTGGGACTCCCTCATATACCTGATGGTCTATTTTTATGTAGTGGGTATCTCTACACATTTTGGGAGAATGCAATATTTATCAAGTCACCATTTGTACAGAAATGGTGACTTTTACTGTTCCCCTATCTATCCTATGTTAAATTTGACAGAAACCGAGTGCCTCACATGGCTTCTTGGAATGTCTCAAAGACACCTCTCTGGCTAACATTATACATGTACATGCATTTATCTTGCTAGAAAACTTCTGTAACACATACAGACAGCCTGGTGCAGAGAACAAACCTGTTTACCCCTTCATGCTTGCGCCAGTTCAATAAAAACTTGTTTTTATTCTAAGTTATTTGGTAGAAACAGCAAAAAAATTGCATTTTAATCAAAAGTCGAGCTTCAATTATTACTGATATATTCAGTAAATTTTTTTATAATTAGCCAAAAAACAGTATTATTCACGAACTCATCTTACAAAATTCACATCACAAAAGGCTAAGGCACAAACATTTATAACAAATCATTATATTTGAATTATAATGAATACAGTCAACAACATACACAATCTAATTCTATTTTTCAGATAATGAATAGCAAAAAAACTGTAGAAAAGGTGTTTTATAAGGCAGAGAATAACTAGATTCTCAGAGAAAGAATCTGTTAATGATATTTCTGTTCAAATAGAGAATGTAAAGTGGGCTGGAAATCAAAGCCAGCCAGCGAAATCAATACAGTTCTGTATGGGACTTTGAAAAGGTCGGCGGTGTTAGGTGAGCGAGGCTTCTGTATGCAGTGCCTTAAAAGTGACACAGAGGACTAAGAATGTACAATGTGATGTTCAAGGAACTATACATCTACATGGGAGATATACCACCAATTTCTTCTATCACAAACATCATGCAAATTTCTGTCAGCTAATCAAATATGATACTGATAGAATGCAGGGAGAAGATTTATAGCTTCAGATGACAGATGTGTTTGGCTTAATCTTCCAAGTTACCAGCTTTCCACTATCTTCAACTGACATGAGATACATGTACGCTCAGTGCTAGATTCCCTGTATGCATATATCATGATTTCATACTACAACAGGTCTTTTTATAAATCAGATTTTTTCTTTACAGAAATCCAGGACTTTTGTAATATAGGTTTGTTTCCCATCATTTTCTGTCTTGTATTATTTTTTGTTCTCTATGTAAAAGCAGTGAGTTCTGGCCTAATCATATTGTTATTCCTCATCCCTTGACTCGCCTTGAGGGAGGATTGATGAGTTGATTGATTGTCGTGTCTATGGGTATTCCACTGTATCATGGACATACTCCAACAGTAGCCATACTAGCGCTATCATAAAGTGTTCAGAGTTAATTTGTTTGAAAATTAATGTTCCTCCAATGTAAAGAAAATAAAGTATAAATATGTTGAAACATATTGCCATTAGCCCGAGGTCCAGCTTTTGGGGAAAGTTAACAAAACCAAAACATTTCACATTAAATGCTTGATCCTACAAGTGTGCCAGTTGAAGATAACCATCATGATAAAAGTGAGGGACCCGACCCTTAAAATAAGTGTCCAACAATCAGGGGCTTAGCCAGAAATCAAAAGTATGGTGTCCAAACTGGTCATTTTGCTTCACACTTCAAATAATAGGGCGTCCAATTTTGACAGATTTCCTATTTCCTGCATGTTAAAGTTACTAAAAAAGGGTGTCCAAATGAGGCAATTGTTCACTTCAGGGTGTCCATTTGGATGGGTGGACAGATGTCTGTCTAAGCCCTTGCCAACAATCAACCCATAGCTTTGTATTTTAAGTCCCATTGTATCAAAGAGCTATTTTTTGTGTGACTGTTTGAAGCCTAATACCATAATAACAATATTAGAGTGACTATAATATGTCTAAACTTATCTAAAAGAGAGGTTCTTTCATCTTAGGAATCAAACAGTTTTTTCAATATGTTTCCTAGAAGATTATTTTGCAAAACTATAAATCTTTTTAAATTGTTCTGACCATTTCTGAATTAGAGGTTGAGAAATGATTATGAGTAGACAGGTTACGTGATATGATGTTTATTAATCAAATAAGGAAATCTTAATTACAATCCTGCATAACTTTAAATTACATTAACTAGCATGATTAAATTTAGGAAGCAATTAGGAGCTGGCACTAATAGAGACACGGAGAGATCCCCTGCAATGGAGGACAGGTGTTCCTTAAGGCCACATCTTCAAACACAGAGAGAAAATTGAAACCAACATGATAACAAAGGCCTGCATTGATATCAACGTCCTGTTAATTACAGCTCTACCAATTTTTCTGGTCATTAATCAGTGTTTGCTAGCAGTTTGACGATTTTATCCCTCCGCATACACATTTGTGAATTTGAAGCTTTGTTTTCAAGGACTTGTAAAATGTAAAACAAAAAAATATTATGAAGAGTGTTTTAGAAGTTTTTGTGTTTAACTGCTATAATATAACAATTTTTATTTGAATCAGATGTTTTTGTTTCCATTAAAGTCTTGTAATGGGGCAAACTATATAAAACAACCATAACTCAAAGCTGTAACAATGATGAATAGTAACACCTCCATCATTTGACGCAACATTTCGGTTTATTCAACACACCATTATCAGGAGTAATTTTAGGAAGAGAAATAAGTATCTCTTTAATACACTACATATCATCTGATTTTAAACTAAAGATAATCCAGATATTAAAGCAAAAAAATTATTATATATTGTTTATTCTGAACGTCATAATGTGATAATAATACTGTTCCAATGCGACGTCCTGTCCTGTGTGAGTTGTTGTTGATTCCTGTTTCGATGGTCAAATCATGTTGTTTTGCACCACAACATTTTCTGATTGGTTTAAATCATGTTAATAATTGTTTAAGTATTTTTGAATTTTATGATTGTATTACTTGAGAAAGGCCCGGCATGTAGTTTGAAAGCTCGTATAATTAAATGATTACGTGAAGTAGCTCAGGAGTTTGTGTTTTATTCATGAAAAAATATATGATTTAACTGATGTGCTAATTAAACAGTAAGTTTGTATTTGAAATTTGCAAAAGTTTATTTAGATAAAATCCAGATTCAACTCGGAGTAGTTACCTTGTCAAGACAAAAAGACTGAGCTGATTAAAACATCACATGGGTAAATAGATACGCCACAAGGATTTACCAAAGACTCAAAATTGGGTAAAAAAAAATAATTCTAATGAGTGATTAATACATAAATAATTAAATTCAAATCCATCATAAGAGTTAGAATAAATCTTAAGGTAGCATTCATCGATACTATTAGCTTTTTTTTTGTTATTCAGAGAAATATTTTGAACTCAAAGCTTCATAAATTATTCAGCATGCATAATACATCACTTAGTATTTATAAGAGCAATAAGCCATTTCAACAGAAGTCACTCATGGCTGTTATACAAATTGGATTATATAATTTCATTTATAACTTCCAGTCTAGACGTAAAGACAGAAGAGGGCTAATCTTAGCTAGAGGGATGTGTTAACAGTGTGAGTGTAAGTCCTCAATGGGATAGATTGATTAACATTTCAAACAGAAGGCGGAGTCAGATCTCTTATGTTGAGTAAACATTTATGTTAATACGTTTTAATACAGACTCTGCCCAGGGCTACCAACAAAGAGGTCAAGATTAATATGGACAGCCCTTAGCCAAAAGCTTAGTTTAGAAAACATGCAATGGACAAACAATTTGAGGTTAACTACACTGTGAAACTGTGAACATTTTATGTATTTTAATGATGAATAAATCAAGCTAAAGGTTTCTAAATAAACCTTGTACAAGTTGTAGTCATTCTGTGAGGCAGGAAAAAAATAAAATTTCTTATCTAACATCTTCTTATTACAAATTACTCAACTGGGTTACCGTAGGGTCCATGTCATGTTTTTTGTTTTAATAATATAAACAAGTAAGATATCTCACAGTTTCATATGTTGGACTGCATAGATTGTTTTAACTTCGAAAAATAAAAATAAAAAAATAAAACAAACTTCTGTCGAGTAATTAATCTGAATGTGATTTTAATCTCCAACAAGCACGAGGACAATGCCTGGAGTTCAGTTGATGACATCATACACTCACAATGAGCTGTACATAAACACACAATCTGTTCCCACATGTCAAATTAAGTTTACATTTAAACACTAATCTGAAATGTCATGCTTGTCAATCAACTGGAGGCTTTATAAAAAAAAAAAAGTAAATAAACTTTGATCATGGCAAAAAAAATAAAATACATGAAACAATTAATACCATCATGAATTAAAACCATTAATTTGCATATCATATGTTTTCATATAAAAAAAACTAACTACATTTTACCTATGTACAATAACAAGCTGGCCTAGTTGTATTGCAGGAGAGCACTCTGATGTCTATTGGCACTTGGACATATCTGGAAGACCTTAACAAGTCTCTGTTTACATATCCATAAACACCCATATTAACAAAACTCTTATCGCTGTAAACATTTGCCCAACTTATAGACCACACACTTTTGAATGAATAACTGAGGAATAAAAATATCTCCCTGCCTTACACCATCTGTTTAATTCAATCGTTTGACATTAGAGAAGAGTCATAATTTGCATCATAAAACCTTGCAACGTTTTTAGGGAAATCTTGGAGAATAAAAATAATGTAAGTCTTTTGTTAACATTTCATTTTACTTACAACTTTATGTAACTAAATCAGGAGTGGTTTGATTTTCAAACATAAAACTATCATAGAGAGAACAGAAGATTGTGTAATAAATAAAGGCTATTGCACAGTAAGGTTTGATCGATTGATTCATTGTTGGATTACTGCTGGGTTTAAGGGTATTTCTGTTATAGAACAGCGATGTATTCCAACAACAATTGACACTAGCACAACCTAGATGTGAAGTGTTTCCATAATGTTGGAAAGTTAATCTCCCTTGAGTGCTAAGTAAAGACATCCCTTAGCCAGACAGCATACCATAAATATTGTTCTAGTGAATGTTGACAGAGATAACCCAGGAGACATAAAACGGTGAGTGTGTTATCCTTACAACAATTCCAGTGAGCAATATTATGGTATTCAATATAGGCTATACGATATTTTTTATAATGTTAATATCAAAGTGTCAGGCAGTTTTGCAAAACTTGGCAAAATCGGAACAAAATTGTAAAAATAATTGTTATTTCACCTGCATATAAATAATAAAAACATCAATGATATATCCTGAATGTCATATGTGAAAGTACCTTCATTAACATACATATACAAAATGCATAAAGTATGTTCTCCTGTGCAATATAATCCTTTATCCAGTAGGGAAATTTAACAGCTGTATCTCTATCAGAAAATATATAATGCACTCGTAAATCTATTCGACTTCCAGTTGTCTGTTAACAGTGAAGTTATCATGGACATAATACTGTGAACACTGTCACAACAAAGTAATGAAAGTGTAGGAATTAGAAACTAATATTATGCAACATCATGGATAATGATTGGGTATCTCATTTGAATGTATTGATGTAACTCAGTAGGTGTCAGGTTATCAACTGGAATAGATATCTCCCACTGACAGTGCCTCTGGCTAGGGTGTTCCCAGTGAATGGGTGGGGTGTGCCTCTGGCTAGGGTATTCCAGGGTTCCCAGTGAGTGGGTGGGGTGTGCCTCTGGCTAGGGTAACCGTGTTCCAGGGTTCCTAGTGAGTGGGTGGGGTGTGCCTCTGGCTAGGGTATTCCAGGGTTCCCATAAAGTGGGTGGGGGTGATGTTAAGAGGGCTATAAGAAAGTTTTTAGAGTGGTCACCATAGTCCATTTTTCTACACTATATACATGTATAGAGTTACATATAAAATGAGTCAGGTCATTCATTTGATTGTTTGTTTGTTCGATTGTGGTTTAACATCATACTCAAGGCAGTCTTTCACTTATATGACGACGGGTTGTCCACTTCACACTGCTCCTTGCCTTATTACGGTAGAAAATCAGGAGAAACATCACATGACTCACTAATATATCTGATGATCGACAGATGGACTCGATCCTGTGAACGGTACATCGAAGTAGGATTAGTAAGCGCACTTGCAACCACTAAGCAATGGCCGGGGGCCGTCATTCATTTGAAGTATGTAGGTTATTTAGATGAAAAGGGGTGGCGACATGTGTTAAATGAAGCAAGCAACACGAACAAGTCAGAATTCGGAGAAACAAGTCAGAATTCGGAGAAACCAGACGATTTGAACTCAAAGTAGCTTACAACAATTTTTATCTTTTATATAACATATCTTTATCTTTTATGCAAGGTACTTGTACTTCAAAACAGATTTAACATTGTCATGATTTATACAACATGGTTGATTCATTTCTTCTGATCGACAGGTTAACAAAATAACAATAAAGAATATTGTCCAAGCGCTGATCAGGTAAAACTGTTATTAAATATTTCTTGATAAAATCAGGTCTACCAAAACATTGTTGTTTTGTCATGGTCCATCAGCACTTAGCTATCAGACATCTCAATAAACAGTGTCAAGTTCCCTACAGAGCATTGGACATGTTGATTTGTTCTAATGGCACTCCCTGCATGGGGTGTAAGGGGAAGCAGGATTGTGTTATGGGGAGTGAGGAATGGTTGAAAAGGGGGAGTTGCGAAGGAAAGGGGGCAACTTAACATCACCTGTTTTTCTGTTCACACTTTTGACATGTTCACACATTGCAACACAAAACACCACAACAAATGCAACAGAATTTCTTTCTCAACTGATCAAGACCTTTAAGTGCTTCATTGACCAAATATTAACAATAATCAGCTCTGAGCTTTTTCGCTTTCAGTGGGATTTTGCATCAGATTTTGCCAGTATGATCATATGTACCCATGGTTAATAATGTGGTTCATAAAAGCAGAGTCCACATGAAATCGTCAACTAATGGAGAAGATTTAACAGGAATGCAAATTCTAAAGAATAATTTGTGATGAATGTGGTGTTCAGGAAGCTAATTCGAGGTCATGTAAGTCCAATGAATGAAAGATTATTTGTTTGACTGCAGTTTCAGACAATACTTTACATGTCTGCTATTTCTCTTATCTGACAGGTGACCTGCACAGTGAAGGGAATCAGCCCAACATGACTGTAGAATTTGAATGATTAAACAAATCAAGTACCTGTTGACCCTTAGATTAATAAATTTTAGAAGAATTTGAACCTTCTGTCATTCACCCACCTGGTTTTTCTTTCAAACAATTCATTGTATTAAGGTGAGACATTGCAGGAAAGTTTTTTACCCATTTTGTGTTAATAATGCCTTGCAAATATTCTGCTAATTCTTCTTGTACATTTTTTTGTTGTTCAGAGACTAGCATTTGGAGTTGCACATAATTTGACTTGGGTTCAAAGCCTGCAATTGGGCTAAATCTAACTTTAACAGACTCAAGTGACATTAAATATCTGCGAAGAGGTCATGGTTTAAAGGGTATATCCAGTAGATTTTACTTTTTTGGAATTTCTAAACTTCATACTTGTTATAATCTCACTATCATTTGTCACTGAAAATTCCCTTAAACCAACCCAAAGGCCCAAGTAACAAAGTCAAAGATAACATGGCCCCTGCAGAACTGGCACACAAGATACAATACCTCCTGTAGATACGTTGCACAGAGCCACGAGGTTTAAAATAGTCCAGGAATCTTGGCCTTCAACAGGTCTACCAAGAAAAGGACTGTTTGCTTACAAGGCTGTAAAAATAAATGCTTACCGGAGATTGAGACGGAAAACTGATAGTATTTTCAGATGTTATTCAGTTAGAGAATACAAGATGTTGATGAAGGAAACTTGAAACGTTCCTGAATCATATTCTGCATTTCTAGCCTCTTAAATACCACCCTAATTGGGGAAACAGGTATAGAAACCGGGAACTATATGTGTGTGCTCAGTAAGTACGGAAGTGCTGGTACACGATAGCTATAACGCATGTTATGTATCTATAATCTGTGCAGAATATAACCTCAGTGAAGCCATTCATCAGTCATCAATAGTAAAAAGCCTGCTAGTGGTTAGCGATTGGGTGTCAGACTACGAGGGTGGTCGGTATGCAGTGTGGTATCAAGGAACCAACAAGATGTCTCAAGTCACTAAAATGACAGAAAATAGGGGGCTACATTTAAAATTGTCCTCATCTTTGGTGTGTTTAATTTGATTGTATCCCAAAATCCTTCCCCTAAGTGCCAAGGACGCCAAAACCCTGACTGGCTCACAATGGTATAGTCACTACGCCTACAAAGATGTTGTAAAAAGTATCTATTCTAACTGATAAAAAATACACGTATATATGTTGTAGGTTCTTTTAATTGTGTAGATGCTTTGTGAATCAGTTTGTTTGGTTGATTGGGGTTAAAAGGTCGTACTCAAGGGTTTTTTCACTTATATGACGATGGATTACCCACTTCACTGTTCCTTACCTAATTACGGTGGAAAACTGTGAGGAAACCACCCCCGCAATTGCGGAAGCCACAGTGTGTGACTCACACATATACCTCAAGGTCGACAGATGGGCTTTGCCAATAAGAATTACTGTGGAAATGTCAATAGATGTCAAAATGTCAAAGAAACCACTCTCAATGTCAGTGGTAGCAAGGACAAGCCAGGAAAATCACAAGACACCATACAAAGACATCACAAACAGATGGCCTACCTATTGTTCCTTTATAAGCTTATAGACTACAGAAAACTCCATCCCAATGTGACATAGGGTTTGTTTGTTTTGATATGGGTTTAACATTGTATTCAAGGGTATTTTTTACTTATATGACAATTGATTGTCTATTTCACACTGTTCCTTGCCAAAATATGATGAAAAAAAACCGCAACAGGAAGCTCCTAACCCACCGCTATATATTAAGTATGTATAATTAGACCATTAGCAAAACAACCCCAATGATTTTGAACACATTAATTTTGCCCTTTTCATAATAACTTAATTAAAAAACAGCAACTATACAAATGCACAGGCATACTTAATACATTATATTAATATAAGATTATAGGAATTCAAATTTAACTGGATACATGTAGTAAGAGACTTACATCATAAAGTTTAGGGAAGCAGCGTGCAGACTGAATAAAATATTCATTTTTAACCAAAAATATTGAATATTAACCTTTTTCATACAGATAGGTTCAACATATTCAAAGCGCTATATGATATATATATAGTTGCCAATACCTAGACACACAACTTAAATTCCTATACATGGACCTTGGATCATAGGGCTGGCATGAAGGTTATTCATGCAGGTCATGGTAGATGTGAATGATAGAATATCATTATGGTCGTGTTATCCCAGGTTCAGTCATCCGATGAACTGGACTCACGCAAAATGGCGGTCCTTCTAAATATGCTTAAAATCAATAGTGTAATGAGGATTAATTAAACCTCTCCAAAAATATTAAATATAAGAATAAAGTATGAGAGAGAGAAGGTCTAGTGGCAAGCAATTAATAAATTACCCAATTGGATTATATTGAAGCACAAGATGGCTGCTGCTACTACTACTATAACGATATATAAATATGCGTCTTTTAGGGGCATATTAGAAGCCGCTGTCGATAACGTAAAAGAACACATTTGTATGGAAAACAACATTTCTATTTATTTAGGGCAACATTTACATGTTGATTTCTACACCGTTATCAAGTCTTGATATAGTTCTTACACCTTTTACACCATAGTCAAGTCAACGGTGTGAGAATCATCATGGGAACAGCCTCCTGACTATTAAAAGAGGTTATAATCCACATAACTGGCTTTTCTTTATAAATATTCAATTAAAATGTTTCTTAAATATTATATCGCCCTACATTTGTGCTATAAGTAAATCCTACAAGTTCCCACTATGGATGTAGAGGAAATGTTCTATAGAGTAAATTTTTTTAATTGATAACTGTCGGAAACCGGGAAGGAGTTTTTGAAATTCAACTTTTATGTCACATGTAATCACAATATGTTTTAAATAAATATGTTAGGACGCCTCATAAAATATTTGATATTTTCAACAGTTTTACACTCCATCTGTCAATGAACATTGAGGTTGGGGTTTGTATATTTGGGGGGAATCCTCCATCGAACAATTAACAGAATACAAAACTCCTAATTTAGAAGAAAAAATTGAAAAAATAAATGATCCAATAGCTCCTACATGTAACATTAAAGAGATAATTATTCTTAGCAGAGACAAAAATTTGGCAATTTAACATTCCATCATTGTGAATGAACTGGAACAATTCAAAATGGCTGCCATAGACGGGAGAAACTTGAATAATGCAAATGATAATTAAATGCTTCATAAAATATTTAACAGATAACAGATTAAGTAGCTTGCCATACTCAATAAATTGTAGAGTCGAATGATTGTGATCAAATGAATTAAATTGATGAAAACGACGACTGATGACATGATACAAAAAATACACACCCCAGATAAGAATCCTCTCCGATCAGAGTACTGCGTGGTGCAAGTCACAAATTGTTTTTCTTGAGAAGATGCTAAAATGAACACATAGTCAAACGCACAGCTAAATTCCAGGCGGTATAGTTGGTTAAAAATGGAAGACAGGGTATATTGGCCAGTGTAACACATAAACTCATCACATTATAGAAGCCTTGCAACTGCTCAGTGTCAAAGGCTTCACGAACGCCATGTCTGCCATTTCTGCCATTTCCTTTGGTGCTGTTTTACCAGAAAATCTCCCAGATACCACTAATAAGAGGAATATAATCCAAGAGTATGGAAGAAATCTTCAAGTGTCAAGGCAGAAATTCAGCTTTCTTCATTGGTATTCATAGCCGGACTCTGGTACAACTGTGAGTGTTCAAAGGCCTGTTCCCAGATGGCTGAAGCAGCACACGGTGGAAAGCTCGGCTACCTCTCGTGAAAATAATCAATCTGAACTCGGCTGATAAATAGAGAACAAACTACAAGCTGTGCGCTTCGCTTACAAACAGCCCTGGTCGCAGCAGCCACTGGAAAAGCAAGGACTTGACACGGACATCACTGGTTTGGTGGCAGCAATACCGCAATCCTCAAGTGAGTCCCCCTCCCTTAGACAATGCCAGTAGACGTGGCCGAGTGGGCAGCTGTAGCACTTACTATAGTAACTGTTAGACAACGGCAGAGGTAGGCAGGCTATCTTCTGCCTTCTATTCTCCCCTTATCTTCAAGTGATGAGCTGAACCTCTGCAAATTACATGCCCAGCTGCAGCTACATTCCTACCAGCTACCAAATCCAGTTACCATGGTTACAGTGAAATCCATATTCTCTAGTTTAGAGAAAGACTGTTTGCCTGTTCAGCCCACATGTCTCAATTCTTCTTACTGATTGGCTGCGAGGTATCAGGTAAAGGTGATGCAAACTCGTTTCTAAATATACTTTCCTATTAAATCAGTTCTGTAACACAGCCTTACATTTGAGGAACTGCAATATGACTGTTTCAACAAAGTCAAGCACAAATCCAGAACGTCTTCTATAAATAATGTTCAATGCAACACTGAAAGCTTAAGCTGTTCTCTTCAAATCTTCATGAACATGGAGTCTGATGTGACTCCACACCACCAAATTACATGTACATGAGCCTTCTGTTATTGACCATGTATTGTTATGAGATCGTGTACTAGAGATATCACGGAATATTACATGTCCAGCAATAGAAAATAGTGGGAGAAAATGAAAATTGACCAACTGAAACCCTTCAAATACAGTTTATACAGACTTCTGTAATAAAACCCATTGACAGGAAGTCTTGTTTGCTTATTGAAAATTGCAATTAAAAATATCACAATAATAAAAAAAAAATCTAGAAATAGGAGTCTATTTTTAGGCACTTCACTTTTATTCTGTTTTAAAGATTGCCCTTGCTTTCTTCTATTGATTTACATGTAAGCTTGAACACAACTGCATTAATTTAAATCTGAAGTTTTATTCATGTAATGAGCAGCATTGCTTTAAGCTAGGTTGTTCAAAGAGATGTCTTAATGAGATTGTGCAGTAATTTGCAGTGCCGAAGTACATCAAAGTATCATACCATATCAAATGTCCGGTATAATGTCAAGGACTTCTACATTGATCGATGAATTGCCTTTAAGGTATACTATTCCACTGATAGGAGGGTCATGAACTTCCGAAGAGTGAACACCAACACAATCGTAATGTGAAATGTTATACAAATGTTCTCTTTGCTAATTAATATTCCTCCATAGTAGCTGACATCTATACTGGTATACTTCCTAAGAATCCTACTTTTTGGCAGCAGCAATTTTAATTTATAATATAAGAGGAAGCACTGGGACCCAATAACCTCCCAGAGTCCCACTAACAACCCTTCTGGGCGTCCTGTATAAACCAATGTCGGATACCGCTGTCAACATATCAGGTCCCCTGTGGTATACAAGGCAGTCTAATACCCTAAATCACATCAAATTCATCCATAAATAACTATTTTGGAAGCTATTTAAAAGACTTGGAAATTGTGTCTGAGAGGCAGTAGATGAATTTTTCAGTTAGAAAGCATCAACATTTGTCAGAAAACATAAATTTGTTCGATTACATTCTGTAATATTGTCACATAGACACAACCAGCAAAAAAGTTAAGATTTGTCATGGATGAAATTTGAGGTGATTTAGGGTATTGCAATCTGGATGGCTGTTAATGTTTAATGTTATCACATCTATTTCTCATACTTGTGACGCCAAACTCCATTTATTCACTAAGCAATGTGTTCACTTACACTAGTCCTATTTTTTAATCGTAATATCGTTAAAACCGAATTTAGTTGGTGTAAAACACTTCCTGAATGTTTTCGTAAAAAAGTATGACACCAGTAGTGAAATGACCCTAAAACCTCAATAAGATAATTATTTGTGACGGGTTAGCTGTGAAAACTGTCTTGTGTCAAAAGTTGCGGCACATTGATTAAGAGTACCAAAGTTTCAAAGTAAATTTTATGATTGGCTACTGAGCTGTTGGCATCCAATTAGCTTCTATCTTATAGAGGTTTCAAACAGATTACTAGAGTATCAAATATTAAGCTTTCATTATTTTTTGGGGCATTTTTACGCATTATTCTTTTGTGTTAAACAAAATAAAAGTTAATGTCCGAGTTTCATGGTTTTATTGAAACAAGTAAGTGTACATAAGAAATTAACTCCTATTAATCTGCAGAATGTAAGTGTTAATTTGAAATACATGTATGTGCAATATATTGAGATTGTTAATTAGTGACACAGCATATATGGGGGCTGTTGACTACACACTGCTTGTTTGCCCTTTATCTAATGTACGCCCACACAAAACTCAACATATACTCATATCATACAGCACAGGAAAGTGCATTATAGCAGAATATGTTTGTGTCTCTACAAATGCTGAAACATTAAAATTTCAGAGATAAATTCATTCAGGTTTTTTTTTTAAAATTTTCATTGTAATTGAATTTTTGCAAATAATTACGCTTGACAAAATATAATAAGATTTGAAAAGATGTACCAAAGTGGCAGAGCTTACATTTGAAAACTGTTAAAAATAGTAATATTGAAGTGATGAAAATAAATAAATTGCTAATTTTCACTTACCCTGCTCCCTCTTATGGAGACTTAGAATGGTTGTGGAGATGGCTTTTCTTCAAGACACTAGCTAAACTTTCACTTCATTTTTAAATGTCTAATGTATTACTTTCAATTTTTTAAAGTTTACAAATTGTTTTGATTTAAGTTTCCAATGACAGGATAAGTTGTCTTTGAAAATGAGCAGAATGTGCACATGCATGTATGTAAATGTGTATCGTGTACCACACTAACAGCTACTTGTAGTTCTGTTACATTGTCTGCTTTGTTCAGTTGATCCACCCTTCAGCCTTGAGTAAACCTTAGCCCTGTGTCTCGGGTTACAGAATATAGATTGTTTTGAAAGGAGAGTAGAAAAATGGAGTGAAGGGAACACCACTTATTGATAACCTTCACATACTATGTCCTCAGCCTATTGATTCACAAAACATCACCTTCAGCCTTTACCACAGAAAACCAGGTTAATGCCTTAATATCAGGAAACAATGATATAAGGCCCAAAATATATCAATAATAAATCGCAACTATATTTAGTAGCTTAAATTATACAAACGGTCAGAGAAAACTGCAAAATAGCAGCCTCAAATTTCCGCTAGGTTTTCCATGGAGAACCATTTCTCCTGGGGATATATAAAATCTTGGTCCTAAATCAAGTTATTAGAAAATAATGTGGTGATATTATTTCACAAATTGATTGAATTTCCCGATTAACAGCCGAGTGTTACAGAACATATGAATCACTTACTACATTTAATTTTTAGTACGATTGTCATCTATCATAGGATTTCTGTCACTTTGGGCACAAATATTTTATTAAATTGATTGATTGATTTATGTTTTATGCCATGCTTAAGGGTATTTCACCTATATGACGGCGGTGTATTCCAACAATAATTGACACTAGCGCAACCAAGATGTGAAGCGTTTCCATAATATTGAATAATTAATTTTTCTGCCAGTCCCAAATTAAAATAATATCATGTTATACCAAATGAACACGTGTACTTCGTAGAACTGAATCGATTTTCCTGTGAACGGAAACATTTTTCATCTTGCATTTAGCCTCAAACAAATTCAGTAGAACAATTTTTCTGTCCAACCATTGCAATAATACAAAAACACAAAATGAATTTTTCTGAACACAATTAAGAACAATTCAAAGGCTATATAATTAGTCTACCTCTGATCTAACAACTTCATGAAGGTTTTTTTTATTTTTTGCTTATCAACATTATTTTATTGTAACACCAAGTGGATCAGTTTACTCTTCCTCCTATTTTATGTAAATGTTTTATTTTACCAATTTTTCTTCAAACGACCTCGGTAAGACAATTTGTCTGCATAAGCTTTGCAAGAAATACCCCCCTCCCCCCCCTGCCCTCCCCCTCCTCCATTTTGTCAGAACATGCTAATTAAGATCTAAGGCATTAAAATCATTCTCAATTTGCCTAACAGATACATGAAGAGAACTAGTAATAGTGAGGTATCAGGTGTACATCACAGGTAGTGGGCTGACATGATTAATGAAAATACACATAAAATATGACAACTATAACACAGTGGAATACATTGCATACCCTCAAGACATTACACTTTGGGTTAAATCTGATAATTTGACAGGTACGGGTAAACCTAACTTAGCGTCTGTACTAAGAGTGGTATAAATCCAGATTCCGTTGGTAAACGATGGGAATTCTAAATTATAGCACATCATCAAGTGTAAGTCAAAGTTACGAAACTGGTGAGACTGTCAGTAGTATAGGAAGGGCAACTCAGCGCGTATTTATTAGTACATAATAAGGAAGGATTCAACGTTATCATGTAATAAGGCGATACCCACGTTATTAT